>JARHVA010006424.1:690000-702500 GCA_037957365.1 Torreya grandis
TTTACATGTGGAATATAAACAAATAAATGAACTTGTGATATAATGATTATTTTGGGGATGAAATAACATTATAAGTTACTTAGTATTTTGGATAACTGGAAGTTTTGATGTGATCATACTTGGATGGTATATTTAGGACTGTTTGGATTCTATTTATTATTTTGTAATAAATTAGATGTTTGGATTAATTTCACTTCATTTGATGGACTAATGAATGTATGTGATAATTTTGTACTTAGCATCATTTTGATTTACTAAAGGGAAATATTTTAGAATGAATTTATTTGTTATTATATTATTATTTATTTTATCAAATCTCACACTTATGACCCTAAATAAGTATTGGATGTATTACAATGGCTTAATTAGTGCCATCAATGCAAGATGAGGTGTAATATGATTGAGTGGTGTGTATGAAATTGACTGATCCTCAAGATCTTTAATTATTGAAAACTTTGGCCAAAGTAATATTTGAATTAAACATTGTCATTTCATATGTTGATATAGTTTTCATATTTGTGCAATATCATATTATAATGGATTTCTTTATGGTACACATTATGTATTAGATATCTTCAACACATGAGTTCTAGTTTTTTATTCTAGATTCTCGCACCATCATTATCTACCCATCCATGAAGGGAGGGCCATAATCTTCTTTGGGAGATATTATGGGGGATTTATGGTCCATGGTTGGTGTGGAAAAGTGTTGGGATGATGCTTTCCCTTCCAACTAGAGTACTATACTAGGGACTACATGTTGGAATAATTGTCATTGATGTTAAAGTAATTATAATAGATATGAATGGAAATGTCAAATAGAATTGTTGCGGAAAGTGAATAGAATTATTACTGGAAGTGAAAAAAAATATTGCTATAAGTGAATGGAATTGTTTCTAGAAGTAAATAGAAATGTCAGAAAAAGTGAATGAAAATGTCAATGGAAATGTTAGCAAAAATTCTGATGGAAACGTTAATGTTCGCATCTCTTGGTGAAGAGGTACCTCTTGGATGGGACACATCCTTTAAAAGCTATTTAAGGGAGAAGAGATGTGAAAGTATTACAAGTATTAAATATTAATGAAGATCATATAAGAGTGAGAGAGGAGGAATAGAGAAAGAGAAAAAATGAAATAGAGTATATCTTAAGAAAAGAAGTGTGAAGGGTAGATCTATTTTAATGAAGAATATCATTTGAGAATTGTGAAAGAGAGGAGAGAAAAAAGTATATGAGCAAAGTAGAAAATATATAATAAAAATCAATGAGAGAGAAAGTGTAAGAGAAGCAAAGCCATCATTTGATTTAGGAAATAATCATAGATGGTGGAATTGATTTGGCTTGGGGTCGGTGCCTTATAGTCTAGGGATGCTCCTATGGGTTGGTGCTCATGAATTGGTTAGGTTGGTGCTCATGAATTAGCCAGGTTAGTACATGGTGAAGGGTATAAATATTTCCAATGGGTGGGTGCTCATAATTTGACTGAGTTAATGCTTTGTTTGGGGATTGGTGTCTCTATTAGGTTGGTGTTTACAAACATTATAAAAGAGTTATATATATAAAATAAATATTTTGTCATGGTTTTCTCTTGAAAGGGTTTTCATGTAAATCATGTATTCTCTTTTCTTATTAATTACTAGATCTTGAATGTTTATGGTTGTTGTGGTTGTTTAAATTGAAAATATGAAAATATTATGTTATATTGATTCACCCCCTCCTAGTATAAGCATATGCTTAAAAATTGGTATCAAAGTGGTTCCTTCAAAATTAGATTAACCACTAGAAGGTAGATCCTAGGAGCAAACATGGCCAGTCATCAAGGTCAAGATGGTTTCTCCACAAATAAAACACCATTGTTTGATGGAACAAATTATGATTTTTGGAGTATAAGGATGAGAACATATCTTATGGATCTAGGGTTTGATATTTGGCTATCAATAGTGATGGGGTACATAGAACCAACAAATTAGCCAATGGATCAAGTTGGAAAAAAGGCATGTGAAAATAATTTAAAAGCAATGAATGCCATTTTGTGTGGTTTTTCAAAATTAGAGTTTATAAAAGTAATGGATTATGTGTCAGTAAAATATATATGGGACAAACTTTAGAATATCTACGAAGGTGATGATAAGGTCAAGAGGGCAAAGCTTCAAATGCATATAAGGAAGTTTTACAATATTAAGATGAAATCTGAAGAAAATGTTGTAGCCTATCTTTTCCATGTGGATGAGATAGTCAACACCATCAAAGGGATACATGAGAAAATGGAAGAATCAATGATAGTACATACAATACTAAGGTTACTTCCTATGAAGTATGATGTCAAAGTCTTGGTTATTGAAAAAATGAAGGACTTGGACACATTGAAGATGGATGAATTACATAGAATTATCATAGCATACAAAATGAGGATGGAATCAGAAAAGCCAACAAAGCATGAAGCATATTCAAAAGTATCAAAGAAAGTGAAAAAATAAAAACATGAATCAAGCTATAACACCCATGAAGATACAGATAAAGAAGAAGTCCTATTTATGAGAAATCTCAAAAAGGGATATGGGATATATAAAGGTAAGTTACCTTTTAAGTGTTTTAATTATTGAAAAATAACACACTTTGAAAATAAATGTCCGTATTCAAAAGAAGAGAGTAGTAATGACAAAGAGGAACATGATGAGAAAGAAAGTATCATAAGAGCAAGCAAAACTACAAATCAGAGAAATATGAGAAAAATAAGAGATATGATAAAGAAAATAAAATAATTTATTCAAAAAGGGATAGTAGATCAAGTGAAGAGATTGAAGAAGGTGTTACAGATAGTGATGAAGGTAAATTTTTATTCATGGGTATAGAATATTGGGATGGTGATGACTAGATAAATAGAGGACAATCTTGGAGTGATTTAGAAGCTAGAGAAGTAGAAGTAGATATCAAAGGATAACTCTTAAGTTCTTTGAATGAAAACAAATGATCAATAAAGAGAATTAAAAATAAAATAAACACATTCAAAAATATGAAAAAGATGATCAAGATAGAGAAGAGTTATCAAAAATTTGAGAGGAGTCAGTAATGGTCATCATGGTCTAAATGCTCAAGTTGAAGAGGCAAAGAAAATAAAGGAAGAGACTAAAATCAAATTGAAGGCAAAGAAGGAAGAATGTGAGAAGCTAGAGGCTGAGATTGTTGCCTTGAGAAAGGATTTAGAAAAGGAAAATGCTAAATTGATAAGTAAATTAAGATTTGAGAAGAGCATTGAGGTTTTAGATGAGATTTTAGGTCATCATAGGTCATTATTAGACAAGTCAAGTCTTGGCTATGTAGATGAATAAAGGGTTACCAAGGAAGATTTTAAAATTGATAAACCTATGAATATAGAAGATAAGACTTCCTCAAAGAATGAATTTATACAGATAGAAGACAAAGGAAAGAACCATTAGAATGATAGAATATCATTCTTGCCAAAATAGTTTGATAGGTACCAAGGATTGGTTTATGGCTATTAATTTAATTACAAAATTTTTGGTCATAGAGCAAAGGAGTGTAAGAGACATGCAAGGAATGGATACACATGAAACAGTGGTATAAATGTAGATATAAAGAATGGGTATGCAAGAAATGAGTATGCATGGAACTATGGAATAAGTGAAGGATGTGAGAGGAATGAACATGGTTGGAATGAAAACAAAGATTCATATGGTTTATTAGGTAGAAATTCATTTAATCCATTACCAAAAGACATTGTATGCCATAATTATAATAAGTATGGAGATATAGTGAGACAATATGGAAGTAATCCTATAGACAAGAATAAAAAAGAGGATGCCCAAACCAAAATCAAAAGAGAATTTATGCAAGTTTAGAATCAAATGTAATAAATAGACAATTAAAAGGAGTAATATGTGCTTGTACAAAAGGCACAAGGAGTATGGCTAGGAGACCATGATGGAGCATAAAGCTCAAGAATAAATGGCAGTGATTACCATGTTAAAGTAAGAGAGATATGATGTGCATAGTGGAAAGATGCTATGAAGAGGAATAATAAAAGAAGATATTACAATAAGTGGTATAAAATAAATTCTATATTTTAATGAAGACAAAAAAATAAGATAATATCTTTTTCATCTAGTGATTATGAGAGGAAACATCAACTCAGGGGGGGCAAGGAATACAACCCTTTATCATTAATGTCAAAGGGGGAGAATTAAAGATAGGGGGAGTTCATATACTAATTTATGGGGATTACCATTAATGATAAATGGGGAGATTGTTGGAATAATTGTCATTGATGTGAAAGGAATTGTAATAGATATGAATAGAAATGTCAAATAAAATTGTTGCCAGAAGTGAACATAATTATTGTTAGAAGTGAATGAAATTATTTTTAGAAGTGAAAAAAATTGTCTTTGAAAGTGAATGGAAATGTCAATAGAAGTGAACATTAATGTCAATGGAAATGTTAATGAAAATGTTGATGGAAATGTCAATGGTCACATCTCTTGGTGAAGAGGTACCTCTTGGATGGGACACATATTTTAAAGGATATATAAGGGAGAAGAGACGTGGAAGTATTATAAGTATTTAATTTTAATGAAGATCATATAAGAGTGAGAGAGAAGGAAGAACATAAAATGAAATAGAATAATTCTTAAGAAAAGAAGTGTGAAGGGTAGATATATTTTAATGAAGAATATCATTTGATAATTGTGAAAGAGAGGAGAGTAGAAAGTATATGAGCAGAGCAAAAATTATATCATCAAATTAGTGAGAGAGAAAGTGTAAGAGAATCCAATTCATCATTCAATAAAAGAAACAATCATAGATAGTGGAATCAATTTGGCTTGGGGTCGATGCCTTATAGTCTAGAGGCTGGTTATCCTGTGGGTTGATGCTCATGAATTGGCCAGGTTGGTGCTTGGTGAAGGGGATCAGTGTCTCTAGTGGGTAAGTGCTCACAATTTGACTAAGTTGGTTTTTGGTTTGGGGATTGGTGTCTCCATTAGGTTGGTGTCTAAAAACATTATAAAAGATATATATTTATATAAAAGTAATATTTTTCCATGGTTTTCTCCCAAAAGGGTTTCCATGTAAATCTTGTGTTCTCTTGTGTTATTAATTGTTAGATCTTGAATGTTTATGGTTGTTGTGGTTATGTTATACTAATTTACACACAACCCCCCCCCCCCCCCCCCCCCCATATTAGTATAAGCTTGTGATTAACACTACACTTGAGATTAAAGATTGATAATTGAGTCATGGAGATTATACTTTGTGTAGCTTTGTATCATGTTTTATCATTTGAGATATTATTATATATTACCAAAAAATATAACATTTTTACATTATACTTTTACAACAATGACTGTAATGTTGTACTAGCTATGGATAAATTTGTACTATTTCATTTATGATTAGATGCAACATTTATTGGTTATTCATTATTGTTCATAATTTCTATATATATTCATGGTGATATTTAGCTAAGTGGATTATCTATAAACCATTTTTGTTAACTAAATTAGTATAATTAATTAAATATCACTAATTAGTTTTCTTGTGGTGAAATATATATGATGAATATGTGTAATAAATTTAATTTTTTAAACTATATTCCAATAAAACCTAGTGGGGTTGTTATAAAAAATATGCTAAATTTTTATGTCTTTGACATGCACTTAAGGCAATAAATAATGTGGTATCATCTAAGAAAGAATATTAATTAACACCTCTTTTAGCTGGTGAGAACTTAGTTATGGTAATTTATTTTATTTATTTGATAAGGTGAATGCCAAGTTTTATAGGGACCTAAAACCATGAGTTTATATAAGAAATTAAGTCAAGTAAAAAATAACAAAACATAACTAGGCCAAATAGGCCAACTGACCACTAGACTTCCACCAAATTTTAAAAATGTAACAAAAAGAAAAATAAAACATGACTAAAAAATAAGAACTCACTATAAATTTCTTCTAAGGGCACATTAGCGTCATCTTGTTTCTCAATAGATGCTAAATATTTATTATTAATTTTCACTTTATGTTTAATAATTCAAAAGTTTCCTTTGGTCTAGATGCTAGGGCCTTCTACCATTCATCTTTTCTATTCATTTGTCCCCTTATCCTTATCAGGTCTTATATAATATTTATTTTTAACACTTGTAGGGGATTTCACTAGGATGATAGTTATGGTTTCCTTGCCTTTTTTTGGGGGTGTCCTCTAGATTATACCTATTTCCTTTAGCCATATTTGGAATTCCCCATTCTTCTCTCATCTTATTTGACTCTATTTTTAGTGTATTCCACTCTTCCATGAAAGGAACCATATGCCATCACATGTTCTATAGATTATCATGAAAGTCCTACAACTTCTTGTTGATTCCTTTGGGAAGATATGATAATTATCTATCATCTCTTTGAATTCTAACTTTATCCATCTTCACCTTATGAATTTCAAATTTAGGGTTTTTAATACCCTAGGGGACCCCCAAAATTATGCTTTCATTCTCATTTTTTTCTCATGAGTGGGAGAGTCATGGGTCTTTAATTTTTTCTTCTTATTAATAACTCATGGATGTTTTTGATGAGGGATAAAGGGTGGGGAAATAAGGAAAGGGAATGTGAAGATTCTAGTTATTTTTAGGACATACCTCAAACCTTTTACCTTACTAATTTTAGTAGGGGTGATCTCAATGCCTTTCAGTGGTTTCCCTTTTTTAGTGAGGAGGAATATTAAATCTTGATGAATTAGGTCTGAGGAAGGTTTTGATTAGAAGGTCAAGATATATCATTCAATGGACATGAGCATGTAGTAACATAGGCTAATTTAGTGTCCCTTGAGGTGATTCAGTAACAATAAGTGATGGGAAAATATATGGGTAAACTTACCCTCTAAAGTTAATTTTCATTAGTTTGAGATAGATGTCTAGCCAACACCTTAGAATATTGGCTTTAGGGTATCCCTTATTTTTATTTTGGAAGTCCAAGTCCATTTCAAAAAAAGTATACATTAGTTCTTTTTCCATAATCTGCATGGTGAATTATTATAACTAATGAAAACCTCATTGATTCATAAAACATAGTTAACAAAAAAAATCAAAACTTACCTTAGCCTATTGACCTCAACTTGTTATGATGATTCCAAGTTTGCCTTAATATTTCCTTTGATTGACCAATATATAAAGAGGTGAAACTTATAGGGTTTAGTTGAGTAAAATACACATGGATAAATTAATCATCGTGTCTTAATTATTGGGTGTGCTACTATGTTGTTATTGTTATTGTTGTTGTTGTTATTATTATTATTATTATTATTATTATTATTATTAAATAAAATTTTCTTGTCCCAAATAGACTCTCTTCTTATTAAGAGAGTTATTTTTACTTTAAAATTACATGATATCTCTTCTAAGATAAGATGCAACTCTTACCCTTATATTAAAATGGCGTATTTATTAAAATTTACTAATGCTATTTATCAGACCTGATTATTACTTATAAAAGTGACCTCAAAAATAAAATTATGTCATTAAAACAATTTTAATTGTGTCACTAAGGAAAAAATTAGTACAATAGTTTCCTAAGGCTAAAAAAAAAATGATCATTGCTTATTATGTTACGATAGGAATAATTTCTAACTTATAAAAAATGGTTGAATTAAACTAAATTTTTTATGACATCTACATATTTTTCTCTATATATTTTCCATCTCTTCTCTTCTATAAAAAATTATTCCATGATTATTTTCATAGCCAAACCTAGCTTTGGAGGCCAATCTTAGCACCTATAAAACAATAGATAAAAACTCAACAATATCATTTAAAATAAATAATAATCATATATATTTTTAGCAATCAAATGTTGTAAAAAATATTATACTAAAACATATCAATCATACAAGTGCCTAAACATCTAAAGAAGATTGAAATACAATTGACATGCCATTTTTTTATAAGAAATCAATATATAATTAAATTTTTTGATACATATTTATGATGCTTAGTATACAAATTTGATGCATTCCATTTTAATTATATGCATTCTGTGAATTTCCATCAAATTTCATTTATTTATTTATTTTTAAAATTTCCAATCATGTAAATTTTTGTAATTTAATTTTCCTAATTATTATTTTTATTCCCTTAGGCACTTAATACAACAAGAAAATTAAAGTTATAAAATAGGGTTATGACATCTTGTCCCCCTTAATAAGGCAATGTCTTGATGCCAAAAAGTTGAGGGAAAATACCATGAAACATACAGGAATTATCCCATATAGCTTTTATCTCACTTAATTTATCCCATTGGATCAATACCTATTTAATATCCTAACTACGTAACTTGATGTTGGGATGAGCTAGGATCCACACTAGTTCCAATTTAAAATTCACCCATCCTTTACTTGCAAATTCTGCCAATTTAGAATGTGAGTGGGATAATGAATATATTTTGCAAGTAATATATGTATTATTATATATTTTTGATCTATCACATTCATATATATTATATCTTCTAGCACTTAATTAACTCTCGGTTTGACCATCCATTTCAAGACAATAAAAAAGCTGCCATTAAATTTTCCCAAAATAGTGATGTAAATAATTTTTCCTTATTAGATATAATCAATTAAAGCACTCTATGAAGATAAATTACTTCTCTAAAAATTCTCTTTTCTAAAAGAAAATAACCATCTGAGGGATTTCCTAGTATGAAATGGGAAACATTTGTAATATTTTCAACCACCACTAGAATGGTATCATTCTTCTTCCTATATTTAGGCAAACTAGTAATAAAATCCATGGTTATGATGACCCACTTGCTCATATGCATATCATGGGGTAGAGTTGTCCTCTAGGATGGAAATGATTAGTTTTCACTTGTTGATATTCCAAACATTTTAATACAAAATGAGCCAAAGTTTTATTCATTCCTAGCAAAAATAGATAAATTTCAGCTTTTGGTCCATTTTTGTAA
Source organism: Torreya grandis (assembly GCA_037957365.1). Classification (NCBI taxonomy): domain Eukaryota; kingdom Viridiplantae; phylum Streptophyta; class Pinopsida; order Cupressales; family Taxaceae; genus Torreya; species Torreya grandis. The sequence continues at coordinate 698,965 of JARHVA010006424.1, forward strand.
TGCTACGGTGGGAAAAATGAGGAGATAGGTGATTTTTTTTAAAGTTTTTCTAAAACCACCACATTTTAACAAAAAAATTTGGTCGTAGAACCTAACAAGACCATATGCATCTAAGATTAAACCAATATACTTTCTATCTACCATAAATTTAGTGAGTTTTACACTTATTCATTTACAAAATTCATCTTCTTTTTATTATTCTAAGAGTTGGTTCCTCAATTCTGATTTAAGATGAGAAAAATTCACAAGGTAGAATCTTATACTAAGATCATCAACAACATGATTGTATTTTTCCTTAACATATTTGATATCTATGTGAAAATCACTAATAAGTTCAAGCCCTATGCACTGACAAGCATTCATATTATCTTGGGTATACAGTTTTGTAAGGTTGTTATAATCAATCAATAAATTAAATAATTTACATAAAAGGAAATGCCTCCACATTTTAAGGACATGAACTATAGTAGCTAATTCTATATCATGAGGTGGATAATTAACTTCAATAGGATTTAGTTTAAATGACTCATAGGCCACCATTCTTCTAAATTTATCCAAAACCCCTCCAATCCCCTATAATAGGGCATCTATCCATAATTCAAAAAAAATACTTGGGATTCAGAACTAATAGGATTGGTGCCAATGTAAGGAGATCTTTAAGTATTTGGAAGGATTATTTACACTTTATTATCCATTTAAACTTCTCACCCTTAAATTTAAGGGAAGTAATATGATAAACTATTATATAAATTTATTTTATAAATATCCTATAATACACATCAAGACCCATGAAACTATACATATCATGCAAATTTTTTACTTAGGCCATTATTTGATAGTTTTTATCTTTTATAGATATACTATTATTACTTCCTTAGAGATGATATGACATAATTAATATATCTCTTTTTGATATGAATAACACTTGGGAGAGTTTGGAAAATAACTTGTGCTATCACATCATTACAATACTAGCCTCAAGTGATATACATTTTCTTGCTCTTTCTTAGAATTTATTAGGATATTATCCAAGAAAAATAATAAAAAATATTCCAAAAAATCTTTAAAAATAGTGTTAATTAAGTTCATTAATTATTTAAGTGCATTGCTAAGGCCAAAGGGCATCACTGTGAACTTGTAATGACCATGACAAGTTCAAAAGATTATTTTATGCATATATTCCTCATTTATGCATACTTGGTGATAATCAAATTAAATATCTAACTTTGAAAACATTGTTACTCTTTTCATTTGGTCAATTAAATCATCACTCATTATAATATAATAATAACTTTTGGTTTTTACCTTGTTCATCATGTGGTAATCTATGCTTAACTAAAGAATTCCATCCTTATTCTTTATGAAAACAACTATTACTCCCCAAGGGGAAACACTGGGTCTCATAAAACCTTATCCAGTAGTTCTTGAAGTATCACTTTAAGTTCTTGTAAATATTCAATATTCATTCTATAATGGTCCTTTAAGGCTGGTGTAAGTTTTGGTAATGGGTCTACCAAGAAATCAAACTTTATAACTAGTGGTACCCTATGTAATTCATCTACGAAGACATCCTTGAAATATTATAGGAAGAGATAGTATTGAAAATTTAGTTTGTATGATAAATAATTTTATTATAAATGTAATTAAAACAAGGAACATCCCTTCCCAAACACATTTTAAAGCTATATGGAGAATGACATTTTGGGTATTTTCTAGTGTTAATACCTTTAATTTCATCTAATACAAATTTTGTCAAAAATAATGGCAGCAAAAGAAACATTAATTGCATATGACATAAAGTATAAGTTGTTTCCATTTATTACTCCCATTACCTCTTGTGAAAAATTAAATGGGATAAATTTACCTAGGGTGGGGACCTAATTTTAGTTAATTATCATTAATAACAAGGGCACCCAAACCTTGTTGACATGCAGGATGTCAATGACCCTATCATTAAATCTATGTTGATTCTAAATTTATGCTTGAATACCTTGATATGAGTGATATTTATGTCCCATATATTGACCCATTGATTGGTACTCCTATTACCTCTTATCTCAAATTGAATGGGATAAATTGTACTAGGGCAAGGACTTACTTCACTCATTATAATATAATAATAACTTTTGATTTTTACCTTGTTCATCATGTGGTAATCTATGCTTAACTAAAGAATTCCATCCTTATTATATATGAAAACAACTATTACTCCCCAAGGGGAAACACTGGGTCTCATAAAACCTTCTCCAGTAGTTCTTGAAGTATCACTTTAAGTTCTTGTAAATATTCAATATTCATTCTATAATGGTCCTTTAAGGTTGGTGTAAGTTTTGGTAATGGGTCTACCAAGAAATCAAACTTTATAACTAGTGGTACCCTATGTAATTCATCCACGAAGACATCCTTGAAATCTTATAGGATGAGATAGTCTCTAAAATTTAGTTTGTATGATAAAAATTTTTATTATAAATGTAATGAAAACAAGGAACATCCCTTCCCAAACACATTTTAAAGCTGTATGGAGAATGACATTTTGGGTATTTTATAGTGTTAATACCTTTAATTTCATCTAATACAAATTTTGTCAAAAATAATGGCAGCAAAAGAAACATAAATTGCATATGACATAAAGTATAAGTTGTTTCCATTTATTACTCCCATTACCTCTTGTGAAAAATTAAATGGGATAAATTTACCTAGGGTGGGGACCTAATTTTATTTGATTATCATTAATAACAAGGGCACCCAAAACTTTTTGACATGTAGGATGTCAATGACCCTATCATTAAAGCTATGTTGATTCTAAATTTATGCTTGAATACCTTGATATGAGTTATATTTATGTCCCATATATTGACCCATTGATTGGTACTCCTATTACCTCTTATCTCAAATTGAATGGGATAAATTGTACTAGGGCAAGGACTTAATTCACTCATTATAATATAATAATAACTTTTGATTTTTACCTTGTTCATCATGTGGTAATCTATGCTTAACTAAAGAATTCCATCCTTATTCTTTATGAAAACAACTATTACTCCCCAAGGGGAAACACTAGGTATCATAAAACCTTCTCCAGTAGTTCTTGAATTATCACTTTAAGTTCTTGTAAATATTCAATATTCATTCTATAATGGTCCTTTAAGGCTGGTGTAAGTTTTGGTAATGGGTCTACCAAGAAATTAAACTTTATAACTAGTGGTACCCTATGTAATTCATCTACGAAGACATCCTTGAAATCTTATAGGATGAGATAGTCTCTAAAATTTAGTTTGTATGATAAATAATTTTATTATAAATTTAATGAAAATAAGGAACATCCCTTCCCAAACACATTTTAAAGCTGTATGGAGAATGACATTTTGGGTATTTTATAGTGTTAATACCTTTAATTTCATCTAATACAAATTTTGTCAAAAATAATGGCAGAAAAAGAAACATAAATTGCATATGACATAAAGTATAAGTTGTTTCCATTTATTACTCCCATTACCTGTTGTGAAAAATTAAATGGGATAAATTTACCTAGGGTT
>JARHVA010006424.1:707500-890000 GCA_037957365.1 Torreya grandis
ATGGACACCAATTAAAGCCAAAAAATTAATAAATAAAAATAAGGTGGGTAAAGCACCCATATCTTTAGGGAGAGTGTCCAATATCTTAGCCAAAAAAAAAGGAAACTACCAATGAAATAGAGAAAGGGAACAAAAAAAACTTAAGGTACATTTCAAAAAATTCAAAAGATGAAACTCATCTCATGGAATATAAGGGGACTGAATAACCCCATTAAATCTAGGTTGGTCAAAAATATGAGGAAGAAACACAACCCTCTTGTAGTTATGATCCAAGAAATAAAAATGTATGAGACTACTCTTAAACAACTATAGTGATAAGTTATGGTTAAAACTATCCACATAAGTGTGAGTTCCTCTGGGAATTTAGGAGGATTGGTGGTTCTTTAGAACACCCAATGCCTTGATATAGAATTACTGAGAAATATCAATAACCACATAAATATTTTTTTCAAAGATAAAAATGGCAAGTAAGAGTGGATCCTCTCTAACATATATAATTTCAATACCAAACAAGGGTAGAAAAAACTTTGGGAAGAACTGTTAATTTTTAGGGAACTCTTCGTAAACTAGAAATGGGTCATGGTAGGAGATTTATTTTAACACTTAAACCCAATAAAAAAGAAAGGTGGAATCTAAGACTTCACTGGAAGCATGGCTCAACTCTATGATGTCATCATAAGAGTTGGTCTAGTATATGTTGACCTCAAAGGAACCCCTTCACTTGGACCCAAAAAAGTATGGGGATGATCTCACTCAGGTAAGGATAGATCATTTTATTTTATCCCTAAATTGGGATTTAAAATTCTCCATATGCCTCTCATCTTTTCCAAGAATTTGGTTAGATCAAAACTCAATTGTCTTTTAAGCAGAAAGGATTTCTAAACCACAAAATCTACCTTTTAGATTTGAGAGCATGTGGATTGACCACCTAGATCTTTATGACTTGATCAAAGACTAGTGGAGGGAACATATCAAGGTCATATACATGTTCATCCTATCCAAAAAATTTAAGCACATTAAATCCAAACTAAAAATTTGGAACAAATAAGTGTTTAGGAAAATCTTCACCCAGAAGAATGCATTGGTGGAAGAATTGTATACCCTTGAGGAAAAAATGTCAATCAATGGATTAGATAAAAACTTTGTGAATTTTGAGAAGAAAATTATAAGCTCATATCATATCCATAAAGTTAAAGAGGAATCATTTTGTAAATAGAAGTCTAGATGCACTTGGCTAAAGGAAGGGGATAGAAACATAAAATTATTGCACCAAATAACCCATAGAAATAAAAACACAAATAAAATATCAAAATTTATCCTTGAATATGGAACTAAAGATAGAGATGAATAAGTAATTAATGAACAAACCATTCTACAATTGAAATTTTTTCTAAAGGAAATAGGATCTACTGACTTTCAAATGGAGGCAAGGATTCTACAAAACCTTCCCTTAGTCATATCTCAGGTAGAAAATTGATAACTCCATAAAACCACCTTCTCTAGAGGAGGTTAGAAATGTGACCTTCTCCATGGAGGGAAATAAGTCCTTGGGCCTAGGTGCCTTCCCCCCTCTATTATTCCAATTTTTTTGGGAAATCATACACATAAAAGTGGAGGAAATAGTCTATGAATTATTTATGGATATAAATATCCTAAAGAAGATCAATAATACATTCTTGGTCCTCATCCTAAAGAAACTAGGAACAAAATAATTAAAGGATTTCAGACCCATAAGTCTATGATCCACAATTTACAAGATCCATACTAAAAATTTTATCACTCACCTATAACCTCTACTTGAGGGGATCATTGTTGAACAATAATGAGCCTTCACGATTGGTAGATATATCATAGATTGCATCATAATCATCCATGAAACCCTTAACTTGGTGGTAAACTCTAATCATAAAAGCATGTTCCTCAAACTTAAATTGAACAAGGCCTATGATAGAGTTTCTTAAAGATTATTATATAAGTTATTGGATAAGATTAGTTTTGATATGGATCTTAGGTGTTATATTCACAATTTTATATCCATCACCATGTACTATATCCTAATTGTGGGGTTCCCAAAGGTTTTTTCTATACTAGTAGAGGTATCAAACAAGGTTAATCCTTGTCACCATATATATTCATCATGATGGTGTAAACACTTGGTAGAAGGTTGCAATCAGAAAGGGATTAAAATACAATTAAGGGGTTAAAGATAGAAAATAACACTATCTCAGTTACCCATGAGAAATTCACAAATGACACCTTCCTCTTTGGAGAATAAATGTGGTCAAAGCAAAATCCATCAAAAACATTCTCTTAGACTATGAAAAAGCTTCAGGTTAGTGCATCAACTTTAGCAAAATCTCTATTTTATTTTTGAATACCCCAACTATCTCCCAAAAAGGTTGTTAGGTATAATGGGATACCAAATTAATAGACACCCCTCAACCTATCTTGGCATGCTACTATTTGAAGTAAAAATGAATATGAAGTTCTAGAATATGTTGGTGGATAGAATCTATAAGAAACTAGTTGGGTGGAAAGGTGTACTCCTTACGTAGGTGGTCAAGATCCAACTTCTCAAAATTTCATTGAAAAGTATACTAGTTTACTTCATGACCTTGTTATGCATACCTATCATGATTGTAGCAAGAATAGAGAAAATTCAAATAAGTTTCCTATGTAGAGGCATGGAAGACAAATTTATATTCCCTTTGGTAGCTTTAGAAAGATCTTATCTTCCTAAGACCTATAGAGTACACAAACTAAGATGAGTCAAAAGTATGAATCAAGCACTCATGACCAAATTTGGATGGGGAGTAATGAATGAAGATAACAACTTGACTTAGATCATCAAATCAAAGTACCTAGAGGGTAGGAAGGAAGATAGAATCCTTTGGGAAGAGGGCTCCTTAGATGGATCTTTATTTTGTAAAGCCATCTTGAACTCAAAAGGACTACTTAAGAAAGTATTTAGATGGTAGGTAAGAAATGGAGAAAAGGTAAACTTATAGGAAGATCCATGTCTAACACTTTCTCATATAGCCTCATCTCCACTAGAAAACAACCTAAATGACACCTCTAAATCCTATATAGGCCATAAGGTCAAGGAAATCTATTCTGTTTATAAAGGGAGAACAAGGTTAAAGACCTTGATCATAGAGAAAAATAATGTAAAAGTTATCTGGGAAGTCCAAAATCTAAATCTCTATCTTCAACAAATTCATATTATTGCATTTCATAAGGATGATTCATTTCTCTATCTAGTGGAAGATAGTAGGGATTGCTCAGTGAAATATTGGTTTCTAGTCAACCTTGATTTGGAAGATGGTTTGACCTACTATAGAAATCTATGGATAGAGCACCATACTCCTAAGATAAACATATTTTTTTGGATGATGGTCTAGGATAAAATTATCATTATGTATAATCTATCCAAATGTAGAATGATCATCCCTAATGTGTGTGTCCTTTTAAAATAAACCATAAGAACTTTCTCCCATATTTTCCTTGATTTCCCCTTTGAGACAACCATTTGGAATAATCTCCTTTAGCTCTTCAATGTGTCTTGGGTTAAGCCTAGCTCCATTCTTAATCTCATCCTCTAGTGAAAACCCCCATAAAATATTCCCTCATATTTTATATGGTATCTATCCTTCCCCATTTTTTTTGGAATGTTTGGTTAACAAAAAAATCTTATCTCTTCAACCACAAAAATTCAACACCTTCATTCCATTAATTACATGATACCATTGTTGAGAACTAGAAGGTGGATATCCCTAATGACAAAATGGTTACCTTAGAACTTAAATAATTCATTATTCATAAGTGGAACCTTAACCCATCACCCTAGACTAAACTTGGCCAAAACCCTGACAAAATGGTGATGCCCCCATCCAGGTTGGTCAAAGCTAAAATTTGATAGAGCATCCAAGGTTATCTAGGAAGTGTAGGGGGTGGGGGATTCATTAGTTATGAGTATGAGGTGGAAATATTTTCCTACATGGGCCCAATTGGGGTGAAAAAAAACCACATGGCCAAATCCAAATCTGATATTTTTGGGCATCTAGTTGGTATTCCAACTTAACATCACCAAATTCACAATATAAGGGGATTCACTAAACATCCTTAATTCCCTTTTGGGTAAATAAAACACCTCCCATAACATTATCCACCTCATTTATAATTCCATTAATGTCCTTTAGACCATAAATTATTATTATTTTTCCCACATCTATCTAGAGGGTAATGCCATAATATATGTTCTGGCAAACATTGGCATCACTATCCCTGATCTCATCACATAGATTGGACCCACTAACATCCCCCCATATCACCTTATTGATTAATCATGATTTGAAAAACACCCCATTTAACCAAGGGTTGAGAACACACATGCAAATGGATATCACATCTAATCCAAGATTTCCACACAACAAGTGTCATGATAGTGATACTCATTCCAAATATTGGGATAGTAGATGTCATCCCAAAAAGTGCCACAATTATAGTAGTTGGATAAATCAAAATCATAGTATCTCAACCTTTCACTCCACACTTTACATATTACACTACCTAAGTAGGAAGAGTAGAAAATCCATGGGAGGTGACAAATATAGGTTTGAGCCAATTCTTGTACTGAGGTTCAAAAAAATTGTAAGGTCTGGAAGAATCTTAGAAAAAGGGGGGATCATAAAATTCATGATTTTAATTAAAGGCCATGAAGAGATTATTGCAAATTACTTCACCATAGGGTGGTGGCAAAGATAAGTCATATTTAGGGGGCATAATTTTTTTGGGGAAGTTGATTCCCAGATTTTTTTAACACAAAAATTTTCAAATTTATGAAAAGTGGAGATCATTATTTTTTACAAGTAAGAAACATTCAAAATTCCATAAATTTAAGCTGACAACTCCATTTTAGGCACATTTTTTTTAAAAGGACAAGTTTTTTTTTATCTCTATGCATTGGTGATGTTATCAAACCTTGTAAAATTAAACATCTATATATTTAGGGGGGTTTCACATCATCATGTTTTTAACATAGTTAAGTACATACTTCTTTTTTGCACCATGTATCTAAGTTTACTTATAATTCTTACATTGTTTAGCTATCATGACCGGAGAGTCAAAATGTAAATCCTCTTTAGGAGTAAAGTCCAACATGAAATCATGAAGGGTATAGAAACATAAGCAACACTTGAAGTAGAGAAGGTGAAGTGGTACAATAAAAGTGATGAAGTCTATAGTCTTCTATGCTTGTATATGTCTCTTAACTTACTCTTTCATATTGAATCTAAAACTAATCCAAATCAAGTGTGGAACATATTGGAAAAAAACATTTAGAAATAAGGATGTCATAAGGGTTCATGAGTTAGATAATGAGCTCAAAAATTTGATTTTAGGTGATTTTTATATGATAGAAGACTTATTCTAAAAGTTTAAATCAGAGTTGAAGTTGTGTGGCATTGAAAAAAAGGATGAGTAATTGATTCTTTCTATCCTTTCCAAATTGGGGCCCAACTATTTTATCTTCATTTCTACCTTTCATGCCACCAAGCATGCTATTGGATCTACATGGGCTTGACATTATTGGATGACTTTGCTACTAACTTGACTTAGGAAAAAGATAAGCTAATTTAAAATGGTACACTAAAGTCCTCCAAATCACATGCCCTAATTGTGAGTCATGACAAATAGAAGGATTCCAATAATAAGGAAAAAACACATAAGAATAAGGATCCAAAGTAAACAAAGGGTCATAAATCTGATTCTATGTCAAAAATATCAAAAGAGTCCTCATTTTCTGATAGGAAACCCAAGAAGGAGTGACTCACATGTGGTTATTATAAGAAATATAAACATGATGAATCCAAATGTATGAAAAAGTATATTGACCAATTGACAAAAATACTTGATAAGCATAATATCAGTGTCCCTAATTATTCTAATCAGAGTTAATCAACATAGGAGTCTTCTAAGGCTAAAGATAGTAACAAGGGAAAATTTAAGGGAAAAACATTTATAGTTCTATCCCAGTCTTCCACATGGGCTATTGATTATGGTGCCTTGCACCACATGGTTTCATCATAGGACATGTTCTCATCCTTATAACCTTGTTCTATTCCTTATATTTTATTGGGTGATGATACTTATGTATAAGTTAGTAGGAGTGGATCTATTTAAGTTAATGATGGGACATTTCATGATGTTATATGTGTTCCCTCTTTATCCATAAATCCCCTATATATTTATTAGATCACTCACATTAGTACGGGTAACAGAGTTGAGTTCACAACCAATTTTGTGGATATTAGGGAAGCTAACAATGACTCCATAGTTTCACTTGGGAAAGTAGATCACTAATCATGATTGTATACTTTCTCACATTTTTATCTTGATTAACCCTCTACTACACTACTCACTCATTTAGATGGGGTGAACAAATTATGGCATGAGTAATTTGACCATTTCAACTATAGTTACCTGGAGTAACTCAGTCATCATGACATGGCTTAATTATTACCATGACTCAAGTTTTTTCATGGAGTTTTCTAGGTTTTCATACTTTCTATGATTTCTAAATAGAATTATTACAAGGCAAAATCATAAAGAGCTAAAAAAATATTAGAAATTGTCCATAGTGATATTTCTAGCCCAATTCTAAAACCTTCATTCAACAAGACAAGATACATGCTGACTTTCATTGATGACTATTTGAGGTATACTTAGGTGTAATTTCCTAAGTATAAATCTGAGATCTTTGATCATTTTCTTGACTTCAAGGCACTTGTGGAAAAATAATCACGTAAATCCATCAAGATTTTATGCACCAACAATGGTGGTATGTTATTAATCATTTTAAGAAATTATGTATATCAATGTGTATTGAAATACAAGGTACAATTCCAGATAGTCCTCAATAAAATGGTGTTATAGAGTGTAATAATAGATCCTTAAAGGAAATGGCCAATTATATGCTACACTTCAAGTCTCTTTCACCTTAGTATTGGGCCAAGGCTATCAACTATGCTTGTTATGTATATAATTGAGTTCCTCATAAAACATTGAAGGGAGTTACTCATTTTTAAGCATAGAGTGGTTGAAAACCCAAAATAAAACACTCTTGAGTGTTTAGATCCCCTACTATGTCCTGCATTCTAAAGAATAAATGTAAGTCAACAAAACCTTAGAGTTATCCTTGCATTGTTATTGGATATCCTGAGGGTGTTAAGGGACACAGGTGTCTCCATCCCACCAATCATGAGTTTTTCATTGAGATGAGTGTTCATTTTTAAGAGGGTCCTTAAAAATCCAAAATCAACACCTCTTCCCCGTAGATGCATTAATATTTAATGATAGTTTTGATGATTCAAATTTTTTTGATCAACTTCTTGATGATCTAGATTATTTTTATAGTTTTGATGATGAGAGGAGTGATGAGGATTCACCTCCTCCTACATAAATATCTTTAGAGGATGAATAATCCTCCCCTAAATCTATTATCACTAGTCCATTTGGACTATATAGATACTAAAAAGTGATGGCGAATGGGTTGGAGATCCATTAGATAACATATTTACCCATTCACAATTCCAAGATGCCCCACATGATTTTATTACCTCTTCTTCTAATCCAAAATCATTTCATGAGGCATTAGTAACTCCTAAGTGGGATAATAATATGTAAGAGGATCATGGTTCCTTGCATAGGAACAAAACTTAGGATTTGATACCTCCTCCTATGGGAAGAAAAATTATTTAATATAGGTGGATTTACTGAAATAAAATTTAATTAGATTGGTCTATGAACAAGTTCAAAGAAAATTTGGTGGAAAAGGGTTTTTTTAGGTACTTGGCATTGACTATATCAAGACATTCACCCTAGTTTCCAGAATGAACTCAATTTGATTCACTCTCACCATTTCTATAACATATCACTGGAATGTTCATCAGATGGATATAAAGAATGGTTTTCTTCATGATGACCTCAAAGAGGAAATATACATGAAGCAACCACAAGGATTTAAGGAAGTTTACTCTTTAGTTTTCAAACTTCTAAAATTTATCTATGGACTCAAACAAGCTCGTCAATTTTGGTATGATAATATGGACTCTTTTCTTCTTTTGGTTGGGTTCACTAGATGCCATTCTAATATAAATGTCTATATTTTGTAACAAGATGATTCACTATTATTTCTAGTTCTCTACATATATGACCTATTGATCACATGGAGTCCTTCATCCACCATCACATCTATGAAAACTAATTTTTATGACATATTATCAATGCCTAACTTGGGATTATTGCATTACTTTATTCTAACTCTTGGATCACTATTGCACAATCTAAGTATGCTCTTGATTTACTTGCATGTTAACATAGATAATTGTAAGTTAGATTTGACTCCTTTTTTATATATTTTGAAGCTTGAGGTTGATTTTTCATCTCCTTTGGTTGATTCTACCTAATATCAATAACTTATTACTAATATCATATGCCTTACACACACTAGACCTAATATTTCATATGTAGGGTGCATGGTCTCGAGATTTATGCAGGAACCACATGAGGTACACTAGAAAGTAGATAAGTGAATTATACACTACATTTAGGGTACTCATAGTTTTGGGATTCACTATAGAGTGGGTATTTATGTTCACTTAATTGGTTATATAAATTTAGATTGGGCTAGTGATATTAAGAATTATAAGTCTACTTTAAGCTATAGTTTCTCACTAAATTAAAGTCTATATAGTTGGTCAATCAAGATGAAAAATGATATTTATTTATCTTATATAGAGGTATAATACAAAGGAGCTATTAATTATTCCACTAAGGCTATTTGGATTTAGGTAATTATCACTAAGTTTGGCATCTAATTTTGACTACCAACATTCATCTTCTATGACAACCAAAACACAATCTATATCTATAGGAATTTGGTACTCCATAAATATACCAAAAATATCAAGATTCACATGTATTTCATTTGGGAGCTCATCCATGAGAAATCCATTGATCTCTACTACATCTAGATAATAGAGAAAATTATTGATATATTCACCAAAACCTTCACTGAGAGAAAGTATCTTCATTTACGAGATCCAATTAGGGTTTAGGAAACTCTAAAATCCTCATCTATGGGGTATTTTATTATACTTGGGTACCTTATTAGGCATTTATTCTAGGGCCCAATTATACTACCCACATAGGATATGCTTAAGGGGGGTGTTAGTGTAAGTTTTTATTCCATTTAATAGTTTTTACCTACACATGTTTTTGATTAAAAAAGCATGAAAAAGGGTCTTGTAACCAATACAAAGTTTTACCTTAGGAAAAAAGTTTCAAACTAAATAGGAATAGTGCATTAAAAACACATGCACAACACTAAAATAACAAATGAAACACAAAGCAAAGTAACATAAACACAGGAAATTAGGGACTATCAGATGTCCCATACTTAGCCAAGAATTCAAAAATTCATTTGTATTCACCAAGAATTTTAATACCAACATTTTTGACCTTACTATCAAATTATTTCACTGTATAAAAAATTTTAGCTGCATGGTTGAGAGCCTTGTCTGTGTATTCAACCATGATCCTCGATTTCTTGTTCATCTTAGTTAGCTTGCTTAGGTATATTTTTTAGTTCACTATGAAACATAATACCAAATTCATGAAGAAGTGAGGAAATGTTTATATTTCACCTTTATAATGTACCTTATTAAATATTTTATGGTTAATGATGCTAATGCTAATATTTCAATCTTTTGATTTTTGAGCAATTGCCTATACATGTTAGTTAGCTTGCTTAGGTATATTTTTAGGTCAATATGAAAGATAATACCAAATTCATGAGGAAGTGAGGACATTTTTATATTTAAAATCTATAATGTACCTTATTAAATCTTTTATGGCTAATAATGTTAATGCTAATATTTTAATCTTTTGATTTTTGAGCAACTACTTCTTTTTGGCTCATTTTTGATTTCACTACTACACACATGTAATTTCTTCATGTATTTGAATGTATCCAATTGATATTTTATTGTGACCCACTATAATAGTATGATGTATGATAATATAGGTTCACATATAATCCTACATCAACAAAAAATATGTTAGATTAATAAATTTAGCAGTGTAGTTTTACACAAGTTTTTAATTGTATATAGTCTTTGTTTATAAGTTGTTTGAAAGCCTGTTGATGCACACAATTGTTATCTTGGTTTGAATAATCTTGTGAATATTTAAAAAATATATTTTATCATGAATTTTTATCAAGAGTAATAGATAGAATAATTTTGAGTAATTTCTAAAGGTCTACAGTATCTTTTGGAACATCAGGGTAATCACCATAATCACTACATAGTCTAGTTTTTTCTTACATAAGTAAAAGAGTTAGTGTGCCACAAAAGGTATTAGAGTAGATTTAAATTAATTTTAAATGAATTATGATAACATATGGTATGATTGGAGGATGAAATTAACATCAAGAAAATGTATAGTATTAAGAAACTTAATTATGAGTTTTCAAAGTTGATATAATATTGCCTCATAAATTCAAAGCCATTTGGGAAGCTTGATGTAATGTGTGGTAAGATTAATTAAAATATGAGGTTCATGGTATGTAAATTTTTTTATTTTATTTTATTTTACCTATTATTTTAATCTCATAGATTATGAAGACACTTAATGGTCTTAGTGATCTAATGACTGGATAAAGGGTCTATTTATCATCTATCAACTATTACTTATTAGGTAGGTTGCATTGGAATATAAAAATAGGGATAATATGTTACCTCTAATTTTTTTGTGTGCATTATATTATGTTACTTTGTAATATTTTCTATATTAATATAATATCATAAGGATAATGTTAATAATTCAATGTTGTTAGTGGATTGTTAAGCATTTAATCTATGTAGGTGGTCTTACTTATTTATAAGCATTCCCATACACTCATGAAAAGGGATTTTTTTTAGAGATAAAGGATATATAATAATGAATATTATAAGATATAGATAAAATTTCAAAGGTTATGAGTTATAAATAATTTTTTTGAAGATTTGATGTTATAACACATCTCATTTGAGATTGCTATGTTATTGTCATTGCATGTGCCTCATAATTTATTGAAGTTGAAATAAATAAAGATTCAATTTTATTGTTGTTTCACTTATTTTTATATTCCATTATGTAATATTGAATATTGTGTGGTTAAGTAATTTCTTAATGAATACCCCTAACTATGATTGCATCAAGGTACCCAATGTATGCGTAAAGAAATAATAAAAACCACTTGGAAAAAATATGATACTAATTAAAAGAGAATGGATTCTTGGAGAATTAAAAAATGTGTGTGTTGGGGTAAGAGACCAAGATATACTTAATTTTTTATTACAAAAAACATGGTAGATGAATGTTTTAAAGAAATTCATAAAAGGAAAAGAAATCAAAATGTAAGTAAAACAGAATACAAATATATTTAAGAATACAAATATAAAATCCATTTAAAGGAATAGTCCCTAATCCAAGTCTAAAAACCTAAATTAAGGTCAAAGTTACACAATGTCAAGTGTAAAACACAAAACATGTTGCATTGCATACTAGTGGATCACTATTGAAAACACATACACATAGGTGGGAGAAATACATGTTATTTGAGACCTATTGTAATATTGGAACATAATAACCACTTAACCACTCATTGGGGTGTGGTTGGGGTTTTTTGACTCATAATTTTAACCTATTTTTTCATGCTAATGAAGTGTCTAAAATGGAGGTAGGATTTCAAAGTGAAACTAATATAAATATAAATATGTTCATAAGACCAACATATGAAATTACATAAAAAAAATTGAGAGGCAAACATAATAAATTATGGTGGAACAAACTAATAAAAATATGAAATACAGTTTTAGAAGACATTAAAAATATTTGGAAGTCACAAGGATCTGATCATTACTAGAGGCATCTTGGTAAATTTGAATAATCAATCTCTTGTTCTGAGTGACCACATATCCATTTTATGTTGCATTAGGTGATTGTAGCTAGACATTCAATTAAAAAAATAGTGAACAAGATAAGTACCCTATCTTCTTCTCATTTATATAGATAGTAATATCACTATCAATACACTTTTTACGTTTAGATCTGTATAATGAATGAGAAATCTTATATTAATTGAATATTCAATAGTTAGGATTATTTAGATCACTAAATCCAAAATAATTCAAAATAGATATAAATTATTATTAAAAAATAATAATATAGTTTTGTGTAATAGTATATTATGATGGAAAATATTATTTTTCCACCTTAATAAATAAGATAAATTATTATGGTTTTATCACGAGTTATGAAATACGTGAAGGTGAGAATAAGAATCCAAATATTTCAACAAATTACATTAAATTTAAATAGGTTTTTAATAGATTATTATTAAAAATTATGCAATTTTTTATTGAAAACATTAATAAATTTATTGAAAGTAAAAAATACTGCATTTTCATCAGTTGAAAGGCTTAACATTTATGCTAAAGTTAGTATAAAGTGAAAACTATAGCCTCCTTTGGGACTAATTTAAATAATTTCAACTTAACCATCTAATAAAACATGTAAGGAGATATAGAGCTCTAAGTTTTTAAGAATGATATTATAGACATGTCATCCCAATCTAAACTATTCATGTTGATAAATAAATATCTAAACCTATTTATCTGTCAAATATGATCTCATAATGGTACATTTTCAGAACTCCATAGATGATCATAGTCATTATTATAGCTATTCATATAGTCTTGGTATAGCTTGTAAACTTAAAAAATGAATACTTGATCTTATTATTCTATTTTTTATATTCATCTCATCTCTTGAATTTGTGTGCTTTGATTTTTGGCTCGCTAAAATGGGTAAATCTTGAAAGAATAGAAATGCACAAGGGTTTAGTTTTTGGGTGTGCATATATAAGTTTATTACTAGTTGTTCTATCTATTTTTAAATTAATATATAAATATCAATGCTAATTAGATAAATGGAATAGAATAACATAGGGTGATATAAACATAATTTTGAACAAAAAATATAAGATGAATGAATAAAATAGAAAAAGTGAAATACAAATGAGCAAGGCTGAATGATTAAAAATTGAAATGAAATTAACTTTTTGAGTCATCATGTGAATGCATGGGAAAATAGAATGTAGTAAAAAACATAATGTAGAAAACCTAGAAGTCTCAAAGAAATTCTAACTAAGTGTTTTGACAGACAAGAACACCCAATGAGGATAGGAGTGACTACCCTATTATCCCTATTGGTTGATTTTATTCTTTTGTAAAAAACTATAACTTCTAGAATAATTGGGTGTGATAATGATAGTTAGGTATTTTTTCACTTGTATGGGTAATCTCTTATCAGAAAATTTATAAGTTTTCTAATATCTATCAAATAAATGAATTGAATGTGGTTTTATAGTGGTTTAATTAAGAAAAATACATGTTGAAAAGTTTAAAAATCTAAATATAGAACCTAAGGATACTATTATTTTTGGAAAATTTGATTTGTGTAAGGGAAGGACATGATCGATACTCAAGGATAAGAATGCTAGGAGTTCATATCCCTTTAGGAAAGGTATTGAGTTTGGGGTCTGAGTTAGATCATATAAATGCATAATTTTTTTTTTAGTAGCAATATCATTTTTTATATGATAATAGATAATCTTGTAATGAAATTAGGTCTCCTATTATGAATATAATAGGTCAAATTAATGGAATAAGTGTCAATTAAATGCACATGATAATTAAAGGTAAAAAGGGAATAGATATGCATATTCAAGTACTTGTGACCAAATTTAGGTTACTATATTTCGCCCCTCACCACCCCCCTACCCGACCCACCCCGCACCCCCACTTTAGTCTAGAAATGGAATTACCAGTTTAAAGCAAATCCTTACCTGGTGTGTAAGACATATTTTATCTTTGGGTTGTATAGTTCAATCATGAAAGGCACTATATAGTTTGGAAACATTGTAAAACACATGAATGAGTTATTTTATTCCTTTAAAAACTTGAATTTGAACATTGAAACTTTTCTTGAAATTTGATAATTTGTAATTTAAAATTAAAATTCCTAAATTGAAAATTAATTGTATTTGAGTAATTTAAAAATTGAAATGAGAGTATGGAATGAATACACTTGTATGTGTGAAATCCATTTTACTTTTTTGAATTTTGTTGGTGATGATACTTCCTTGAAGAATTGGTGCCTCTCATGAAGAACTTATAAAAGATGATTCCTTAGCCAAACCATTGGAGAAAATTAGGGTTGATTGAACCCCAAATTACATTTACTCATTTAAAATAAAAATATTACTCATTGAAGAATGATGAAACTTGAAACTTGATTATTCCTATCCATATTTGTAATCCCATGATGAAAATGGTCTGTAATCCTAATTGGAGTGTTTAGTGACTCCAAGTCTTACACGATGAAACTAAACTGAATCAACCATTGTAGATAGTTTGTACATTCAATTATGAAATATTGGAATATCTTGGTATTTAAAAACATGATCAAAAGAAAATGGATTATACCCATGCTCCTATCACTTCCATTAAATTAATAATGTGTCATACAAATGTATTATGCTCCCACTATAATTATAGAATTTGAAACTTGTATGTGAATGCCCATTAAAACTTCTACTCAGAACTTTGAAATTGTGTAATTTTTGTCTTTAAAATTGGAATAGGAGTGCATATGCAATTCTCATATTCTCAAATAATATGTGCCAATAATTGAAATTTAAACTTTTGAAATTATGTGATTTTTATCTTTGAAAATGGATTATCTCATGCATTAGAAACCTAGTGATTTCTCCACTTTGGAGGTGATGGAATTTGATCCTGAAAAGTCATTCATAAAAAATAAAGGTTAATTTGAAACATGTGTAGTAATATGTTTATCATATGGAAATGTGTCAGCGTAGTTAGATTTTAATTTACATAGATATTAAGAGGTAAGACCTATAGAATATATCAATGAAACTCATGAAATTAGCATGTTAGTATTTTACAAATGCATGATATGGATCGTGAAACTTATAAAACTCATTAAGCTTAACACACACACACATAACAAGAAAAAATTATAGAAAATTGACAAAATAGGCTAAGGGCCAAAGTCAAGGACATATTTTAATTTCCTAAAAAATAGATAAACATGAGGAATGTCTCAAACAAGGGACATGTTCAAATGTCACACACATATAGGGCCAAGGGCCAAAGAAAGTACATGTTCAAATGTCACAAACAACACCTATGATCTCATAGAGATGCATAAAGAAAAGAGTCTCATATAAGGGCCAAGGGATAACAAAATAGAAAATAAAAGTTATAATTTATTATGGAAAAATAAATAACATCAATGGAACATAGTATTATCAAAGTTATACTAAGCCTTGCATATGCCATGTGATTATATCCTAGAAAATAACATGTTCATGTACACTATGTAAGTGTTTAAATATTTTTAGAAATATGGTATGAATGGTTAAGGGGGTATAATATAATAGACACAAGGATGAATAAAAATATTCTAAATTAGGCCAATTAATTTCAAATTTAGATAAATAAATATTCTAAATTAAAATATAGAGATATGCTAAATATATAAAGTAGACAATTTGAAATATGTTCTATTGATTGTAATGCAAAGGATAAATGATACTTATCTAGATTTATAATTAACATTTAGATATAAGTTATACATAAGAATAAGTGTATAGGACTAGGATTCTAAGATAGTCATCAGATTCAAGAAATGGTGTTTATAGAGCCATGGACAATACCATCAACCTTGAAATACTACGATCGATGCTACTATATATTAAAAAATGTTATTGTCCAATATGGAATACACATTAGATTGATATGAAACAAAATTTATTGTTTTAGGTTTTTATTACCTTTATTTTGATGTATTCATATCTAAAACATAAGATGTAGATGTCTTCTTATGGATAAAACCTTGTCTCTTCACTCTTCTTCACCCTTGGGATGTGTTTGCCAAAAATGGGTTAGTGGGCTAATAGTGTCAAGTTGAACTCAAAAATCCCTCTGTTAATGGCCAATACATACACAACCAATACTCCAAGGAGGACCTTAGACTTATGTATTTCTCCCCTATGTGTGAGAGTGTGAGTGAAAAATTATTTAATATGTTATATGTAGATGCATGTAATGATCTAGCTTGTAACTTGACAAATATCTATCATGGGTTACTATTTGGATGATTTATAATTTTTTTATAATTAATCCTATGAATTATATGAAAATAGGGAGGAATAGGGTAGTATAAATTAGTTATGAAATTTATTGAATGAGTTTGAATAGGTTCTTACTTGATATTTGCTAGATAGTTAATGAGAAGGCTTAGAATTGTATTTATACCACACCTTTTGAAAATATTTCATGGTAGGATTCAAATAGAAAAATAAGATGAACCATAATGTTTAAATAATTTATAATTTGGATTAATTTTGAGGACTAGACACTAGATAAGGATCTGGACACTAGTGTTGATACTAGTGTCCCTCAATGTCTAGTAATGTCTAAAAAGATATACAATAGGTATCAATCTATAAATGACAGTGAAGGATATATATTAGGTTTTGAGTTTTATATAGTGTATAAGTGGTCTATGTCATAAATATAATAAGGGTTGGATTATAAGATCAAAATTTATGAATAATGTGATGGTGGATGTGAGACTTTTAGTAATAAAAAGGTCCAAAGCTAAAGGGTAGAGAATTGATTGGTATTTTTCAAATGTACAAGATTGAGATACTATAAAATTTTATTTTTTAGTATGTACATTTTCCCTCCTTTAATATGGTAATGCATAAGGATGAAATTACTTCGTTAAAGGAAAGAATATGTGCACCTAGGTGTGTAAAACACACCTTGTCTTTAATTGAGCCTAATTTGAGTGTTTTGCTCATATATGACCTAACCAAAAGCATGTTATAGTATAAATCAATGAATATAATCTAGAATATACAATAATATAAATTATTTAAAGGAAAAATAACAAGGAAGAAGTTCACATGAATGTTGATGCAACCATGTTGTCCCTTTGTAATGTTTTTGGTAAGTATGCTTCCCTATGAAGCATTAGAGATGAGATATGTTCAAAATTAGACTTCAAAAATTTAAGGGGGATATTGGAAGGAATTATTACCCAAAATAAGCTAAGGATGAATTTTGACATGACCATTGAGATCAATTAATATTAGTCACAAAACTCAAGTATGAATGTATAATCTAGTGAGGACCAGTTATTTAATTATCTCATCCTATACATCTAGTGGGTTTGGATGATTTAATAAACCCAATATATAATTTTGGTTTGGTTAAATGATTTTATCAATTCAACCTATAATTATAATCAACTACTACATACTATAAAAGTTTCAATAAGAATACTTCCTAGTGTAAAATGGTGTTTCTCGATGATAGTAATATAGAGATATAATTGGTAAATTTTTAATTTTTGGTAAAATTACATGGAATATGAATCTATAATATGTATCAAACCTAAGTATATGTGAAAAAATATTAAAAATCTATTTTAAATGTTACGAAAATTTAGTGTAATATGTAATATTTTGACCCAAGTGTTATCTAAATCATGTAATTATACTGGAGATTGTGAAAGTGGGGAGGTCATGTCTTTGTGACATACCCCCACTAAAATATAGAGATATTGAGTATATAAACATAATATTTTCACATTTTTATTGATTATTGACACTTTGTATCTTCTAAAAACCTACCATGTCTCAATCTCTTTGAGTGCATGCCTTAAGGGGTGCACTAGGAAAGGGGTGGGCTGAATTTTAGTGATTTGTAAGATTTTTTTTCCTTTTTCTACTTTATATCTACACTCTTTCCTCATAAAAACTTAAACCCTAAGATTATTTATCTCTTTCCTATCTATTCCCACTATTTGTCATGTCTTATCGCTCACTTCTTACATTGTTTCCCTTTTGACCTATTTAGTAATCTAGGTTGACATGGTCAACCTAGCTTATTTTAGGGATACTTTTCCTTTCCTTATTGCCTTGCATCCCAACTGACCTAGCACAAACTTTAGGAATTATCTTGATAATGTGTTACATCAACCTAGTTGACGTATAATAACTAACATGTTGGAAAGCCTTTAGGGTGAGATACTACTATATATACAAAGTCATTCATTACCATTTAATAAGAGAGTTTAATTAAGTGAATAAGTGCAAATGAACATCTAATTATTGACCATTCTACTTGAGGAATAAATCTTTAGGGTTAAACACTTTCTTTTGGAGCTTCAATCTTGTCTTGTGGTGAAGTCTTTTGGATGATTAGGTAGGTCATGTAGCCTAGAGCTAATTTATCTTGGTTGTCCTTATAAGCCACAATAGTATCTTGTGAAGCACCATTGTCCAAGGGAGAGGTTGAGATTAGGTAGGTTCATCTTCAAAGGTAAGTATTCTTAACTTTATTTTTCCTTTGTAAGAGTAGATAGCTAATGTAGTATGTATTCTTATCTTCCATGTATTAAGATTCCATATACATTGACATGAGTATATGTCTCTTATACATGTTTAGTTTAGTTGTTATTTACTTATTTTACTCTAACCCACACTTTGTGCCACAAGCTTTGGTGAACACTAGATTAGTTTAATTTTCTTGTTATTAGATTAGTTTAATTTCTTGTTTATTATCATAAGTGAATATAGAAACCATAGGGCTCTTTTAGGGTTGCTGTGAGATTGTGTTAGGCTGTAAGATTTTGAACCCTACCTAGCATGATATGTTGTGATAGATGATACAAGTGATCCCCTAATCATGTCTAGTAGATCCTCATATTGGTCATGCTCTTGCTTAACAAGTGTGTTCCCCAATTAGAAGTTTAGGTGTGATCTATCTTATCCAATCTAATATTTATTCATGTGCACCATGAAATTCCAATTACATACATTTTGGTGAACCTAATGTGAATCAAACATTTATAGGGTTTCTTTCACTTATTTTATTCATTTTATCACATTTTCTATCATATGTTTTAGTAGCTGGCTCAATTTTGTTGACTCAACTATTATTATCTATGTGTAGGAACATGCAACTAGATTGACTAGTTCAACTCATCATAAGTTTCCAAAACTTTACAAACTTTTTGTTCAACCTATTAGGTTGACTAGGTCCACTTAGACATTTCTAGCCACTTTATAGTAGGTTCTCTTTCAAGATTCATAGTGAAAGTTCTAGATTCTAGACTTCTAGATTTGTAGTCTAGTCAACTACATTGACTAGCTCAACCTAGCACATTTCTAGACATCTAATTTAGTCTACTAGGTCAACCAAGTTGACGTAGTAGACTTTTTAAACTTTTGTAATAGGTTCTTGTCTCACTTGGTCGACCAGTTTAACCTAGTTCTATATATTGGGCCAATTCTTTCCAAGGTTATAGGTCAATTACCTATTCTATTTTTGTATCCAAAACACCAAGGTTAGTTTCTATTTTTGTGTTTCTACTATGCTCTATAATTTTGTTTCAAAATTTCAATCTGTTCATGTATGCCAATTAGATTGACTAATGTTAGTTCAATTGACTATGTATTTCATTTTAGTATCTACTTTTATAAACTAGCTACAAGCATATCTAATTTCATTTTTCATCTTATTATCAATCCTTTATTTTTTCCTATCTACTATCCTACATCAACTAGTTTGACTTTGCACTATCCTAAACCCTACTTTTTGCCTCCGTCAACTGCACTAGGTCGACCTAGCAATTTTTATAGCTCTTTTTCACTACACTAGGTTAACGGGGTTGACCTATCATATTTTTTATGCATTTTTCCATTTGTTATTCACTTTTGCTCTCTAAACATGGTCAATTCTATGGACTCTATCTAGACTTATTATCCCTATTTTGTACTAGGTCAATTAGGTCAACCTAGCTTTGTTTTTGTCACTTTTTGAATCCTTTATTTTTTCATCTTAATTTCCTTATTTTTTCATCATGGATTTATTATTGGGTGACAACACTGAATCTAAAATAGAAGGGATGATGGAATTCACCAATCCTCACAGGGTTTCCCATAGACAACGCATATTTCCTTTTGCAAATGGTAGTAATATCCATATTGTAACTTACAAAATGGAATATGGGTTCCCTCATGATACCTATTGAAACATAATCCTTTTTTTCTCCTAGAAAACCAACCTGAGTTAGAGTATACTCCCAAAATGCTTTTCTTTATTAACTAATTTCCCCAACATAAAGGGAAAAATCCATGTACCATTTACACTCTCATGATTAGTGGTCAAGAAAATGCACCTCTTTCACCACCTTCTACATTCTCAAATGGATTTGGTAGTATTTATTTCTTTGCTTCACAACCTCTCCCTTCGATCATGACCTCTTCTCATGCTTCTTCCTCTTTCCTTTCTTCTACCTCCATGCCTAGTATCTCAACTACCATGGCTGGTTATAAATTTGGTGGACTTCTCTTAAGGACCACTATCCTTAATAATTCAACTATTTCATTGTTTTCTACCTAAGCCACTCATGCTTTTAGTGCTTCTTCCTCTCTTCCATTCACTATCCCATCTTTTTCTACACAATTAAGCTTTGACACTAGTGCCTCTCATTCTCATCATTTATCTCAAGCTCTCAACAACACCAATAATGGTACCCAAGACACTAATACCAACACCAACTCTCATAATAATGTCAATCAAACTCACAAACTTATATTGGAAACTCTTAATCAAATGGATGATTTCCAAGCCCATAACACAAATCAAATGATGAGAATACAAAATCACCTTCTTCATCTTCAAACATAACTATAACCAATGGCTTGGGGTACATATAACCAAAGTGTTCCTCCCCATCCTCTTCTATATTCTCAAGAAAATATTATTTATCAACCTCTTTTAATTAATAAAACTATCAAGCATCTACAAAATAAACCTCTCACTACTCAAATTGCTAACATTGATATATGAGGTATAACACCTACAATCTTTTACAATGGATCAACTAATACTTCTCTTCATATTAAAACATTTGGGAATATTTATAAAGATTGGGTTAAATTAAACACCTTTTCCACTACCAAGATCCTTGCTAAGGCCCTTATAGGCAATGCCTTGGATTGGTGAAATAAACTTAGACCTCAATCTATTACTAGTTTGGAGTATTTAGTGAATGCTTTAGTTCAATAATTCCAAACTAGTAAACTTCCTAAAAACACTTTGGCCAATTTCATTAATTATAAGTAAAGAAAAAATGAAACCACCCAAGTATTTGTTAAATGATGAAAGACTTTATCAAACAAATGTGAACACAACATGGCCAATGATAATATTTTTCATCTCTTTACAAATGCTCTTTATCAAAAATTACATTATCATGTCCATACCCTTTCTCTATGCACTATGGAATAAGCTATTGATCAAGCTAAACAACAATATTTTCTCATTCAAAAATTTGAGCCACCCAAACCTTCCATAGGTTATCATATATTACTTAAAAACAAAAACTATAATGTTACTAGTGATAATGTTTCTGATTCATATGATACCATTCACCATGTTCATGCTATTTTTCCTACCCCTTCTTCAAAACCAAGTTCCTCTTCTCAACAATTTACTAATCCTTATTTCTCAAAAAATAACTTTAATGTTCATAAACCTCTTTCCTTAGTTGAGTTGCTTAAAAGTCTACCTAGGCCTCTTCCTCATGAAATTGACCCTACTCATCCTATGAAAACTTGGTATGATCCTAACAAGTTTTGTTGGTTTCATGCTAGCTAGGGTCATTCTCATGAGAACTATAGATAGCTTCATAATTCAGCTATGGACTTTCTTCTTGGACCTAATTTTGACTATGATTATATCATGTGCCAATGTCAAAAATCTTATGAGCATGTGTTCAAATAATATAAAACTCATGATAAATCTCAATCTTTGAATCAAGAAAACACTCATTTATCTATTTATAAGGATAATTTACCTAATCATCAACAAATTCAAGAAAACCAAGGCAAGCCCATCTCTTCCACCAATAATGTCGAAAGTCTTGCGGAACCAATTTTCAAAGAAAATGTGGTTAGTATGACTAATATGTGAAGAGTAGTAGATTCCATCGATTCTCAACCTATCTACACCCTGTTTCCTTTTTAAGCATACCGTATTATCCAAGATTCTTATCCAACTCATTTAAATTAATTTGGAAAGAAGATCTTATAAACTTTGATGAAGATCTAACTTATGATTCTCATTTGGATAACACATCTCATACTATTTATACCACTCTTCCATCATCTTCTCATTCCAATATTAATAAACCTTATGTTAACACCTCTTCTACTTCTAAAGATCAAGTTGAACTATTAGTTCATCATATCAAAATGATTTAAAACCTTCCTATAAACATTCTCATTCTTATCAACACAATTTCAATGCTCTTCATCTCTTCCCTTTGAAGACCTCCATAACCATTACGTGCCTATATCTAACACTTTTGTCATGGGTTATGATGAGTGGGATCCCATTGAAAAAATCACTAATATCCCTTCTCAAATTCCATTTTTTGAACTCATGAGGAAATCTCCCCATCATTGGAACCATCTTATGCAACTATTATTTGAGATGAATGTCCCTCATTCTCCCTTAGTGGGATGAGAGGTAGCATTATCTAATTCTAAGGATAATATCTTACAATAATGTGAAGAGATGTCCATCAATGTTGATGAAACTATCAACATTTATCTTTTATTAAAATTTCCCATTACATCTATGATTTTTGATGATATTTTGATTTGTGCAGATGATCATTCTCTATTTATTAACATCAAAATTAGTGATATCCAAGTTAATCATGATTTTATTGACAAGGGTTCTAGCACTTGTGTTGATTCTCCTGATTTCATTAAAACCCTTAAATATTATGAATGCAATCTTAATTCCATATATAACACCTTCCAAGGATATGATAAAAGGAAAATTCCTCCTCTTGGATGTGTGTGGCTTCCCATTACTAACCCACCTATCAGTGTTCATGTGAAGGTGATGATATTTAACTTCCCTCTTTAGTATAACATCTTGCTTGGTAGGCCATGGACTCATCATATGTGAGCTATTGCTTTTTCTGCTTGCCAATGCATTAAATTCCCTCATAATGGATCCATTTATAGGATTCAAAGAGATACTAACCCTTGGAATTTTAAATAATTCCAAGATCATGGTGTCTTTAAGATTCTTACTCTTGAGCGTTTACCTAGCATTCCATTTCATAAGTCACAACATCTAAATTTTTTTGTCAACTCAACCAGAGGATACAGTGGTCATCCTGAGCTTACTGTTAATATTCCTCCTAACCTTTTAGACTCTGATGATGATGATCACGATGAGATTAATCTCAAGATTAAAACTTCTAATCACACACCTCATCTCATCTCATAACTTCCTACTTCCTTGCAACCTCATTCTCGTAAACTTCCTTGTGATGATATTTTTTTAGTATTATCTAAGACTCATCATTATATTCACCATACTTCTTCTAATGATAAAGTTATTCCAACTTGTGTCATCAATATTCATTCACATGATTATGATGATGTTTATTCCTTAGATGATATTTTATTAGGTAGTCTTATCCAAGTCCATGATGCTAAGATTATGCATTATCATTCTTCTTTAATTGAGTCTTTTCATGCATCCTCTTATATTCTAACTTTTTTAGTTCCTAATTCTTGTATTTTTCCTCTTTATCATAGATTAGAAATGGCACTGAAACCTCTAGTTTTTTAGGATCCCTATAAGACTATGCTCATGGATCATTATATGACCAACCCTTACCATTTTTCTAGGTTCCTTGATTTTCATCATTGGTTTACTCCTAAGGTTAGTGATACCCTTATTAGACCTTTTTTTATCCTACTCCTCCCATAGTGGAACCTATGTTAGACCTAATTATCATTACTTCTTCCAATGATGGTGAGCCTAATCTTGCTTCTTTCACTAGTTCTCTTCCTATTAAGACTAGTTCTATTCCTTCTCCATCATCAGCCCCTCTTGGTGATGGTTTGCTTCCTTTACCTAAGATGGATCCTTTGCCCACCAAATGGGGTAATGAGTCATCTCCCTCTTATGACACACTTGTTACACCTTATCCTATGAGTGTTCCTCCTAAACACACTCACAAGTGTATCTATTTATTTCATAGGACATATACTCATTCTTCTACCCATTGTCATAAGTTGTAACAATTTATTGATACCTTGCATCCTTCTTCCCCATCCATAGACACTACCATACCTCCTCTCAATATTTTTATTTACTATATACCTAATTATGGTGAGAGATATTGTATATGGCACCAATGCACCACACATCATACTGATCATTATCATATCCTTCAGTAACATCTTGAGGATCATCTTATAGCTATCCCTAGACCAGCTACTATTCCTCCCATAAGTAATTATCATAAGAAGTTTCCCCCTTCTTCTCCCATAGTTACACCTCTTGTAGTTCCTTATATCCCTCCACTTATGGTTCCTTTTCCATCTGTGGACCCTTCATCATCCATGGATCCTTATCCATCGATGATTCCTCCTTCTTCCATAGATATCATTCCCACACATTCTTATGATCATCCTTTACCTGGTTTCCCTCCTCAACATGATCTAATGAGTATTCCTAATTTTTTAGTTGAGGAGATTAGAAAAGAAGTAGTTGCCTAATATTAAACAAATATCAAAAACACATTAGTAGTAATTTGTATCCAGCTTCATAAATATTTATCTAATGTCTTAGATAATGTGTGTGAATGGATTTACTAGTACTTATGAGAATATGCATGGTAATTTTATATTTATATTTGGATTAGACATGTGCTCCATATTTATTTATTTTATATATTTGATTATATCATTTGACACTATGCCAAATTCTTGCTTATCTTATATCATTATCTTCTTTGTTGTGCTATATTTCTTGTTAATTTTATATTTAATCTTTCTTTTGTATATGTTTGTTCTTCCTTATAATTGATTTATATTTATATTTTCTTCTTGCTACATACCTTAGATATTTATTTTGAGAGTTGCTTTGTAAGACCATGGATATGACCCAACAGATCCTCATAAAATCACCATATTTAGCTTTTATTGTCTTGTATATTCATGATAGTTTGTTTTCTTATCCTTATTTTTCATAGATAATTGTCATGGTGACTTGGTTGTATTTACCTTGTTACATTTATTTATTATCTCATTTTACCATGTGATCAATTAACAAATAGTCTTTCTCATTACTATTTCCTTTTATTAGTCCACCTGTGGATCTCATTTTTCCTTTCTTCTCTTTTTTTCAAACTAATCATATGTACAGTTGAGATTTGAGATCACATATTGATTCATTATCAAGCCTGAGTGTCCTAGTCAGTTTTTTGTCTTTGGTTACTTAGATTCTTTTTTACTTAACCTAAGTCTCATTCATGTGTCTCACCATATCTGTCATTCTTGGTCATTCCAAATCCATATGGAGGAGGAACCTAAAAAAAATCCTTAAAAATAAATTTAAAAGATAAATCATTTAAACAAAAGGCAATGATATCAAAAGACAAAAATTTGTAATATTCTTAAAAGTAAAATCATACTAAAAGACATGATTTCAAGCACATCTCTTATCTCCAATAAAAACTCAAACTCCATAGTCAGCTTCACATAGAGCCAAAGTCCTTTGGGGTGTGGTAGGTCAGTAGATTGGAATAGGGGAATTCAAGAAAATATTCTAGTGCTACCTACTTTCTCATGCAAGTACCCAATCTTTGTAGTAGATCGATGGATCTGTAAGGGGTCCTAAGGAATGGGGAGCACTTCATGGGGAGGTAGGTCCATTTTTATTTTCATTATACCAATCTACCTTCATTAGTTGATCTTAGTAGTACACTTATCTACCTACAAAGCTTTTTGCCTATAGGGAATATGTTTCTTTTGTATATAGATGACAACTAGTCACTTAGTGTCTTATCATGTTCTTAGTATGCCTCTTATCTCCTAAGGTCTTCTCTTAAGATTCCAAAGTATTTTTTTTTACACTCCTTTTTTCATTCCCTTTCCTCATATTTCCTCTTGAGAAATATTATCTTGTTTTTGGATCACACCCCTTAGGTTTTTATTTAGTGATTTGCAACATACGACCATGGATAGGACCTGACAATTCCTCACAAAATTACCATTCCTTTTTCATTTCAATCCAATATTATTATTTTACTTGCCAATGCTAATTTGGCATCCTTTTGGGTTTTTCATTTATGAGTTTTTTCCTATTACCCTTATTCTCCATGTACTTGGTTGTTCATGTTTATTCTACCCCATGTGGTGTTCCCTTTATTGAGTTGTATTGTAAGACCATGGATAGGACCCTATCCTCCTCAAAAAGTTTTCCAAAAATCAAGTCACCATCAAATTACATGTGTCAAGTTTGAGATATGATTAAATTGATTATGAAGTTACACTCCATTTAACATGCTTCCCATCTTCAACTAGTATGTTTTATGCTTACTTCATTTTTCTTTCACCTCTTATTTTCTGAGTACACGTAATATTTCAACCATTTATTGAATTTTTTTATACTTACCAGTTTGAATTAGTGTTATAAATTTAAGACCAAAATTTCATTGACTTTTCATTTTTTTTTCTTACCTTGTATGACCTTCTGCATACCTTCCATTTTATTACTTTATTTTTCATACTTCCCAATGTGATATAGTATGATTTTACTTATTTTAATTTGGTGCAAAAATATATCATCTTTAGTTTGAAAATAAATCCCCTTTTTACCATATTGTTTTTCACTCCTTGGTTTTTTATACTTAGTCAATTTTCATGTTATTACACATTTCCCATCTTGAATTAGTGTGTAGTGCATTTTTGATTGATTATATTTTTCCAAGTCTTTTTGAATATTTATTTTTAATCATGCATGTGTTTCTCATAATGCTAGAAAATAAACCACGTCTCATATATTTCCTATAGCATATACAACACAATTAAATACATGTGATAAAAAGAAATATATCCAAAGCATCCACATACACAACCAACATAAGGAAAATATATCCATAATGACCACATACAAAAATCACATTAGTAAGCCAAAATGATACATCATATATATCAAGAGTTTGATACAACATATACAACCATAAGTAATTCTCTAACTCTAGGGTTGGGCTCCATCTTGTTTATCTCATGGCCTAGCCATGCTTCGTGATGAGGCCTTAATTTGATTCCTCTGAATGGTATGCTATAATGAGTATGTTTGAGATCTCAATCCCTCTACCTATCATATATAGACATGTTATCTACACTTATGATTGTACCAACTCAATCTAGGTCACTGTATATGCCTACATCAGCTAGGTTTTTATCATTATATATGCTTGAATCATTTGTGTCACTATCTCTAGATGCACATCTCTCTCATCAAATAGGGCCTACTAGGCCTACCTCTCTGCAACACTAATCTCTCTAGTGGTTGTGCCCTTTCTCTACATTTTTATCTACCTCATGACCTCTCTCGCTAGTGTAAACCAGATCACTTGAGCTAGGGTAGATGGTATACTCAAATCCTCTAGTGTCATGGGGTCCTATGTCTATAAAGTCTCATCTAAGATGTCATAGATTTCTCCCTTAATCAAGGACCCCCTTCTCTCCTCCTCATCCTTAGGTATACTTAAAAATTCACACTAGATGGATATTAGATCATTGTCATATATCACAATATCTATCTATATATCTTTCAAATCAAAGCTCAAATAATAAAATAATCATATTTTTCTTACCTATTGGTGTATTGGATACTATGGTCTCACCATCTACATGACCACATAGCATAA
This sequence comes from Torreya grandis, assembly GCA_037957365.1. Classification (NCBI taxonomy): domain Eukaryota; kingdom Viridiplantae; phylum Streptophyta; class Pinopsida; order Cupressales; family Taxaceae; genus Torreya; species Torreya grandis. Next base: position 735,464 of record JARHVA010006424.1, read on the forward strand.
TCTCCTCATCTACATGACCACATAGCATAATCTCCCCATCTACAAGACCTCTTAGTACATCCTCTATAGGTCACCTCTTTAACTTAAACTTGGTTATCATGGTTCATGTTCATCTTAGCCTACACCTGAGTGATATCTCACTCATTTGTGTCTCCTTTGGATCCTCTACTAACTCACCAAGGATTATGATGGTCTTCATTCTCTCATCCTACCTCCATCAATTCCATGTCCTTAATGGCCATAACTTGTCTCTCTATGGAGATGGTGGTGGTACATATGGTATCATTACCTCCACCTCTTCCTCTTGCTCTACCCCTCATTATGCCTGACTAATCCATGATCACTCTCAACATAGCCATAGTGTCAACCTCACTATCAATGGTTCGAATCCCCTCTTCCATCATGGCTCCCTCAAATTCTATGTCTACTACTAGAGCATGAGTATTAGTGTCATTAGATGAGGTAGACCCATCTACCCTATCACCCATGCCACTAGATTCAACTCTCTCCACCATGTATAGTGTCCTATCACCTCTCTCCTCTCTAACATTGGTCTAACTATGTGCTATCTCTCATGGATAGTTGTTAACTAATCATATGGTCATCACACTATGTTAGTGCATCTCACCATTTGTAGTGCTATCATGTGGGGCATAACCCATACTACTTGGTCCTCTCTCCATCTCCTCACTCGAGGTGACCTATCATCAAATACATAGGGTAACCCAATCGATTGTTACATAGGGAATCTCTCATATATCCATGATATTAGTAGTATGATTTGTCCCATAGTCATCTACCCTCTAATTAACATCTCAAAAAAACCTTGCACAAGTTATACCTAGATGGTAGAGCCTAAATAATATAACAACCCCTTTTCAAGTATCATCCTACTCAAGGATACAATGTATAGTGGTACCTTGCCATCCAACTTGTGTTAGAGCACCCACTATGTCACAAGGCCTATCATTACCTTTTAGAGATTCAAAATCTATGATATATAGACGTCATCCATGCCCACTCTCCACCTTGGTAATATCATCTTTGATCCTCTAGCCCACATGGCTAAGGCTCTTCTCTCCTCTCTACTATCTAATATCCCTATGGTCATTGGTGTTCCTACCATAGGTATCCCAAGGATGGCATGGATATACTCTAGTGTGATAGCCACCTCTATCACATCCCCATCCACCTCCCATCTAATGGTGTTAGTCAACCATTCTAAACAACCAAGGAACATTGTTAATAGGTATATGCTTAGGGGTATCCTACACATATCTACTATAACTCCTAGACCTATGGTTATCAATCTAGTCCTATCTCCATCTATCAATCTCTCTAATAATTCTGGTAGCCAAGAAACATCTAGAAATCTCCAAAGCCATCATCATCTCTATAATCAAGAAACAACAAAAGATGTATTAGTTCCTCCATGTCATGTATAATCATAATACATTCTTTATACATTCTATTTTTAATCATAAACAAGTATAATTTATTCATTTTTATCTATTTTAGCCTAATTTGGTCTCCCTTTCCCTTCTTTGGTCATTTTTGACCATTTTAGCTCTCTTTTAGGTTTCTACATGCCTTTTCATGCTTTCTTTGGTTCCTTGGTCAACCTAGTTTGACCAAAAAATTTCTTAGTTTTATCCTATTTTTCTCCACATTTCTTATTTTCCTTCTTATCCTCTTTTCTATATTGCTAAGTTTACATTTTGGCCCTTATAGATCAACTGGATATCTTGAATTAGGTTTTTGGTTCCAGAATGTGCTAGGTCAACTTATACCCTATAGCTTGACCTAGTAGGTTTTAGTGTGCCGACCTAACACATTTTGCCAAAAACTTGCCTTTTTCTAGCTTTTTCCCTAATTCCTTCCAACCCATTTCTTGCATTCCTATTTCCCTACCTTAAAATATAATTTTGTTTATTTTTATCATATATAAATGTTTAAAATTAAATTTTATCAAAATTTACTTATTTCATTTCGAATTTCAAAATCTGGTTTGAGATTCTTAGATGCATACCTGTAGTGCACCTACTCTCACTCATGGAGCTCCCTCTCATATATAATGTATTTCCCTCACCATTCTACCTTGTTTTCTCTGTAGAGCTCTTTTTCTCTTCTCTTACAATGAAAAATAACAAAATGAATTCTCTTTTTCATATTTAAAACTACTTTTTAGCCATTCAAATTCTTCATTTATTTTCCTCCAGATTCCTTATTTTTATCATATCTTTATTTCTATTCATCCATTTTGTAAACCATAAAATGAGTTAGATTTATAATGACATAGAGATTATTTTCCACCATTATATGCCTATCTTCCAAAAATTTCAATTTTTGGCTATTTTTACACTAACTTCTACAGGTTCACCTAGTGTGCTTTACATTAGACACCTTCACTTTCTTCTAGTATTCTTCTCTAGTACTAAGGTAAGTGTTTTTCAATTATATCATTTTATTTATCTTATTTTATTCTTACTATACTTTACTTAGCATTAGTGTTATGTGTTATCATGTTCTATCTTGAAGCACCATCTCGTATTGTACTTACGTGACAAATGATGAGATTCAATTGGGGCATATGTATACACATAATATTTTCAAACTTTTAATAATTAATGAAACTTATTATCTTGTAATAACCTACCAAATATCAATCTCTCTAAGTGCATGCCTTAAGGGGTACACCGAGAAAAGGGTGGGTAGACCTTTCATGCTTCATAAGATTATTATTTTTTTGCCACTTTCTATCTACACTCTTGCCTCCTAAAACCTTTAACCCTAAGATTATTTATCTCTTTACTATCTATTCCCACCATTTGTCATGTTTTATCCCTCACTTCTTACCTTGTTTCCCTTTTGACCTGTTTAGTAAGCTAGGTCAACGTGGTCAACCTAGCTTATTCTGGGGATACTTTGCCTTTCCATGTTGCCTTGCATCCCAACTGACCTAGCATAAACTTTAGGCATTGGCCTAATAATGTGCTAGGTAGACCTGGTCATCCTAGCATAGCTAACATGTATGAAAGTATTTAGGGTGAGATACTACTATATATACAAGGTCATTCCTTACCATTTCATAAGAGAGTTGATTTAAGTGAAGAAGTGAAAATGAACATATGCTTATTAACCATTCTACTTAAGGAATAAATATTTAAGGTTCAATACTTTATTTTTGATCTTTGATCATGTCTTTTGGATACTTAGGTAGGTCATGTAGCCTAGAGATGATTTATCTTGGTTTTCCTTACAAGCCACAACAATATCTTGTGAAGCACTATTTGCCAAGGGAGAGGTTAAGACTCAATGGGTTCATCTTCAAAGGTAAGTATTCCTAACTTTATTTTTCCTTTGTAAGAGTAGAGAGATAATGTAGTATGTATTCTTATCTCCCATTTATTAGGATTCTATATACATTGACTTGAGTATATATCTCCTATACATGTTTAGTTTAGTTATTATTTACTTGTTTTACTCTAACCCCCACTTTATGCCACAATATTTGGTGAGCACTAGATTAGTTCACTTTTCTTGTTATTATATTAGTTTAATTTCTTGTTTATTATCATAAGTGAATATAGAAACCATATGACTCTTATAGGCTTGTTGTGTGATTATGTTAGACTATAGGCTTTAAAACCTTGCCTAGCACGATGTGTTATTATAGATGATATAAGTGATCCCCTAATTAGGTTTAATAGATCCTCATATTGGTCATGCTATTGCTTAACAAGTGTGTGCCCCAATCAGAAGTGTAGGTGTGATCTATCTTATCTGATCTAGGATTTATTTATGTGCACCATGTAATTCTGATTGCATACATTGAGAACTAAGTGTGGAGGTCATGTATTTATAACATGCCCCCACTAAAATATGGAAACCATGTAAATGTGGAAGTCTTGCACTTATGACATGATCCCACTAATATGACCCCCTTTTTGAGATGAGGGAAATATAATCTAGTAGTAACCTTACCTCATAAAGGATAATATATCCATATAGTATGTTTATGAATCATGTAGCATATAAGAGTAACATGTCTACACACACACACACACACACACACACACACACACACACACACACACACACACACACACACACACACACACACACACAGAGATGAAGTGTGTACTATGAGATCATAATAAGCCCTAAGATACATGATATAGACCATGGAAATATATATAAAGTAATAATACAAGCTCAAAAAATAATCAAGAACACATATAATATCAATCAATTTAATGAAAAATAATGGTCTAAGGAGACCTCATACAAGGTGCATGTTCAAATGTTTCACAATAAAAACGAAATTACATATTCAAATTCCCAATAAACATATAATGGTATATTTAAACGTCCAAAGAATATACAATAGAATAGGGGTTAATAAGAGAGGAACATATTCAAATGTTCCATAAGAAAGATAATAGAAAGAAATTAAATACACTCAAAATGAAGTAAAAATGTGAATAAATTAAGTATAAGCAACCAACATAAGCATATCATATTAGTCCATGCATATATGTGTTAGAAATAAATGTCATGTAACATAACAATTAAGTATATTGTCAACAGAGCTAATGAGTTGTAGAAGGATTGGTGAAGTGGTATGGTTGTGCCCAGCCCCACCCAAGTTCAAATCTTAGAGGGAGTTTATAGGATGGTTTTGGATGTATTCTTGATGGTTTTAATGTGATCAACTATTAATGTTTCTATAGTTATCTCAGGGATTGGGCCCCTAGTTTGTGCCCCAAAACCGATTATAGTTCTAGTAAAAAAACTAAGTACTGATCTAAAAAAGTACATTGTCAAAGATATGAGCATGGATATAGACATGTGTAAGTGTTAATATATGGGCTTATACATGATAAATTATAAATTATCATAAAGGATATGTAACCGAAATCAATCATTATCAATGATACAGATGCTCCAAACATATTATATGATGTGGGTAAAGGAGAGGTCCAACATATGTATGTTAATATATCATGTGTCTGTGATATGCTTGTATCACACTCAAATATACATGAAATATGTATGTGTATATAAATTAAATGATATGTTATCTAATAACATGAGGACAACAACATAGCTTCCAAGAAGCTAGTAAACATGGGAATTTTAATTTTTTTGTATTTTTTAAATTATTTGAATGTTTTTGTATTTATTAAATATTTTATTTTTAATATTTTTTTGATTTTTTATATATCAAGGGCTATCTTATTACCCCATATAAACAATTTTCATAATATGATCTATACTCACAATATGGTGAATCATACTAGTGATACTACCAAGGAACATGTAAAGGTGCCATATCTAGATCTAGAGAGTTGACAATACTCTATGTATACCTCATAATAATATGTTGTCATGAACTAGTAGTAATAGTAATGGTTTTTTGAACCCATTATTGAGTGATATTTGGTTTATTTTGAGTATATATAATTGTAACATGTTTAATTTATCTATGTAACAAGGTACACTATGTAGGAGTAGACGAGGATTCCATTGAATCCACTGTATAGGCCACCTAGGAAAGGGGATTGCCTATTGCTTACACTTTCATGGATGATTAAATTTAGTGGGTTTGATAAGTAGCTATTTTGGAATAAACTTATCTTATTCAAGTGCATGTTCATATGGAATTTTGGAAACTATGACTACCTTGTCAGTATGAATACATTTAATACACCCATGCATTATGTAAGGTTTTACATGGAGTTTATGTATCTAAGGTCATCCCAATAACATAAAAAGAGTTTTGTGTAGGTATAATTGAAAAATTAGTGACCACATGTGCTAGACTAACCTGTAAAGGTATGTCGATCTCACCAATAATGTGTTGTGATGTCCCATTGAATGTTTTGCCTATTTTGGGTGAAGGGTATAAATCATCATGTGTATATCCAAAATATGTAAGTAACATCACATTACATACATTACCATTATAAATTTTATCTATCATAACTTATGTATATTTTTGGGGTAAAGGTCTCTCAAGTATAGTCTACCTAGGAAAGGGGATTGCCTATTGCTTACACTTTCATGGATGATTAAATTTAGTAGGTTTGATAAGTAGATATTTTTTAATAAACTTCTCTTATTCAAGTGGATGTTCATATGGAATTTTGGAAACTATGACTACCTTTTTAGTATGAATACATTTAATACACCCATGCATTGTGTAAGGTATTACATGGACTTTATGTATCTAAGGTTATCCCAATAACATACAAAGACTCTTGTGTAGGTATAATTGAAAAATTAGTAACCACATGTGTTAGACCAACCTGTAAAGGTAAGTCAATCTCACCAATAACGTGTTGTGATGTCCCATTAATTTTTTTGCCTATTTTGGGTGAAGGATATAAATCATCATGTGTATATCCAAAATATGTAAGTAACATCACGTTATACACATTATCATTATAAATTTTATCTATTATAATATTATGTATATGTTGATGATCAAGGTATGTTGAAATGAATAATTAATGAAGATTTGAGTCATCTTCTATAATTTCACTAACATGAAAGGAAATAGAGGGTCTTTGAAGCATAAGAGGTATTGTGCATATATAAGTGCCAATAATCCCATATGCTGGGTGCACATAATGTGATGGAAGAGGATGTGCATTATATGTCATTTGAACTTCTAGATCCTTATTATAGTGATCTTACAAAGGATCGTTAAATATCTTTTGGTTTTGATGGTCATCAGGTTATAAACTTGAATCCTTTAGAGGATCATTAAAGGTAATATTATAGTTATCAATAAGGTCTTGGATTTATATTTTAAGGTATAAAACCTATTTTTAGAATGCCTAAGGCCTTGGTGATAATCAAAATAGGCATTAACATCATATCATTTTGGTATAGGTCTACTCATATCAGCCTTTATGGGAAGAGGGAGAGCTATGGGATGACACTCCACATTTTTATTAAGTAACAAAGTTGAAGACTCAAACAATCATGTAAATTGTCTCTTAGGTGTATTGGATAAGATGAGGAAATTAGGTTATTGTGACACTACATTAATTATTGTGGTTGCTTCCTTTTTAGGTTCTATAGGTTTTAACTTGTAATTTGGTTTGATATAAAACTTGGTAGAAGATGTAGTTAGTGTGTTTGATATGTACTTTAGCTTGTTTAGGGAAATAAGTTTCATTTATTGATATCAGTCAATATGACATAAGTCATCAAAAATTTTGAACTTATTGAAAAAAATAAACTCATGTAATGGGGCAAACAAACTTTTCTCAATTATGTCTCGAGTATATTTATCTTCCATTGAATTTATCATTTTGGATAACATTATTTTATACCTTAATACATATTCATTGATAGGTTCATTGGTTCCCTATTTTATCTTAATAATTTAAGCATATAACATCTTTTTAGTGATGTTGAAGGATGAATGTGGTAGAAACTATTCTGATAGGGGTTCGAATGCTTTCACTGATTAAATTAGTAATTCATAAAACCATATTAAAGCATATTACTTTAGGATCCTTGGAAATAATTTGGTTAAAATTTTATCATTTGAATCATAATCAAGGCATGTTGCATAGAAATATTAGGGATATTGTTAAGGATCTCCCTCTCCACCATAAAATATGAATTCGAGTGCAAAAAAACTAGTTGGTAAAGGGTGCAAAAATATCTTAGGTGTTAGAGGATAATCTAATACATTTTTTGAATAAATAACATGAGTTTATTTCAAATCATTTTATTCAATGCTACTAAACTTAGCTTCCAAATTTTTTATAATCTAAAGAATATGTTTCACTATAGACCCATTGGGACTAAGATTTGAGATTTGAGAAACAACCAAAGGGAATGAAAACACCACTTGTGTTAATATAGGCATTAAAACTAGTAATTGAGTTAAAGTATTTATTATTCCCATGAAGGATGTATAAATATTTATTTGTCTTGTAGGGAATAAGGGTTTGAAAATATATCTCATGCCCCCACTAAATGTATATGGAAATGTAGTGCTCAAGGGGAGGGAAATATGAAGGGTTGTGTTATAAACATATCCATCAGTCCCAATATTTATATCAATAGTGAGTAATTGTTGTTCAGTAACACTTTTTTGATACTTGAGTTTATAATATAATATCTAGGATCTTGTAAATATCTTTAGGATTTACATGAATGCACTCTTGAAACAATACAATAGATTTAACTTATTCTTAGCCAACTTAGTAATTTTCATTATTCTCATGTGTTTTAATATCCTCATGATTATATTCATATTGAATGCTTTTTTTCCCATATGTAGTTTATTTCATGATTATCACACTCATTATTAGTAAACATTGACATGGTATTAGTTTGATACATTTTATATGTAATGTCCACTACTCCCTAATAGGCTTGATAATAGAAGACCAATAGCCTATCATATTCTTGTAGGCTAATTAAGGTATTGGAAGGGAATAGTAGTGTGGGGAAATCAATATTAACTATTACCTATTCATGTAGTACTATTCACATGTCATTATTCATGGTGACATGGCAAAGGCATGAGGTGGAATAAGTGGTGAGGTGTCTAGATGACATGGATTTGACCCACATGATAATTTTTTATTGCCCAAAAGGTGGAATAGTAAAGTGGGGAAAATTTTTCCTCCAAGGCATGTCATGAATAGTAAAAATCATGAGAGGAAAAATTAATGGGGAACAAATTTGATTGAAAGACAAACTAATTGATCTTATGGGGCTCATGATTGAAGACAAAGGCAAGGAGAATCTTTTGACTTATTTTACACATGGTGGGGAATGGTTACTATTTATTATTTAAGGTCACATCTAAGGGGGGTGTTAAAGTGTAAAATACATCCCAAAAGAGTCAAATAAGGATTATGAAGGGTACTTGCAAATGGGAGAATAAAATCACTTGAAGATTTGGGGTCAAATCTCACAATGAGATTCTATGGACAAGGTGGGGCAAATAAATTCATGTGATTTTCTCACACATGTGTGAGATAAGACCACAATTTGAAATAGTGCCTAAGGGGTGGTGTAATTTTCCCTCTTTTACCTCTTTCCCTCTCTTCCATCTTTATCTCATTCTTCTTTGCTTTTCTTTTGTTGGAGCATTCAATTGACCAAACTAAAACACCTTTATAAATTGAACTTTAATATTTCCTCTCCTTAGAATTTCCATTGAGTTGTTATACTAGTCTTAGTGGTGAATGTTCCCACCCTTGCTAGTTTTATCCATATTTTATTTGTAGGTGTGAGGATTGTTAGAGTTAAAGATTATAGTGTTGAAAATTCAGATTATGTAGGCATTTCTAGATTTTAGTTATGTGGAGTGTCTATTTTATTTGGAGTACCTTATCTCCATTGGTGTTTTAATTCATTTAGTTTGTGTTATCATAGTGTATTATCTCATTTGGATATGTTTTCATAAGTTTATTCTCTCATTTGGAGGAACATAAAAATATGATATGTAAGGCATATTATGTGTTTGTAAATTTTTCTCATATGTAATGAAGATTATGTCTTTGTTTTGAGAGCTATGTTGTCCTTTTTATGAGAGTGAATATTATGTTCATTTTATAAAAATTAGTGAGAGTAATTTGTGTCAAGTAAAATATTAAACAAAGTAAAAAAAAATCTGAAATTTGTGAGTGCATTAGGTGATTTAGGAAATCTGAGATTTTATGTTTAAGGATAAATGAGAAATCTAAAATTTCTCTTATCTCATAGGTGATTTAGGAATTAAGTGGAATCAAAATTTATCTATGTAGTTTGGATGCTTGAGAAATAATTATGTGTGTGTTTAGAGTTTTGTGAGTGTTAATAAATATCCTGTAAAAGGGATATTTTAGTGGTATCAGAGCTGGTGATCTTCCCAGCCTATGGAACCTAAACTTTTGCAGATTGTTTCTATTCATTTGAGAACTAGAATTTTGGAACAATTAGGAGATCTTGATCCTGAGGTCAAGGTTGATCAGGAAGATATGGGAGATAGACATTTTAAAGACTCCCTTATGGATACCCTCAATAATATGACCAAAAAAAATCAAGAAGTGATCTAAAGACAAGAAGACATGAGCCAAAGACAACAAGAAGACATAAATGATATGCAATAGTTTTTATAATGGTTTTTGATCAAAGATAGTAGAGGCCATAATGAACTTAATGGTGAGAATAGTAATTATCTAGCATCTACATCCAGGCCCTAATAGCTTATTTTCATAGATTAACAAAGGAGACAAGAAAATAGACCACATATTACATAAGCAATGGTATATGAATACATTAAATAATGGAATTCTTTGGATGAGGAAACTCAACAAACCATGAGATTGAGTGAATTTTATAATATGTGGTTAAGGAATAGGCCCAAGGGTGACAAAGGAAACAAAGTGCAAAATCAGGAGCTACAATAGAAGATGGGAAATGTGACTATGATGGGAAAGGTGACTATGTCCCCTTTTGATGGTTCAAGAAAATGCACCGCTCATGTATGGATTCAAAAATTGGATAACTATTTTTTTGTACCCCATGTTTAAGAAAGATGCAATCCAATTTGATTCTCTATACTTAAAAGGAGTGACACATGATTGGTGACACTTTGGGATGATAACCTAGGGACATTGGCTCATTGATACTTATGGGGAGTTTACTTAGAGATTGATAGATAGGTTTGATTGGAAGCAACCTGAGTTGTTTTTCAAGGAATTAACACATTTGATATAGTTGGGATCACTTAAAGTTTACATTTCAAAAATTTAGAGGCTATCAGTCATGGTTATAGATGTCTCTAATTCTACATTGATAGATTTATTCCTCAAAGGAATAATAGATCCATTTCTTAGTTGGGTAAAGGCTTTCTCTCCACCTTCCCTATAGGAGGCTATAAGAAAAACTTGAGATTTGGAGTTCTCCATTACCAAGTCAAAAGTCCCATCAAATTTCCCAACCAAATCATTTATGTAGAAGTAAAATAAAACACATGAAGTGACAAAGAAGCATAACCTTACAAATGAGGCTAGAGAAGAGCTACAGAGGAAGAAGCTATGTTTTACCTGTAAGAACCCATGAGAAATAACACATAAATACAAAGGGAAAGGAAAAATAAACTACATTGAGGTGTACCCTAAAGAGGATAATGAGACTTTAGATAATTATGTACTTAATGATTATAGATAACATGAGGAGCATGAGGAATTAGAGTTTTCCTAACCATAAGAACCCACATCAGGAGGTACCATTGCCAAACTATTAGGTGCTACTCAATACAATGCATTTAGAGTTAGTGGTGTGATTCAAGGGAAATGATTAAATATGATAATTGATAGTGGGGCAACCAAAAACTTCATTGATGAGGCTCTCATCATGTAGCGGGGTCTACAGGATGAAGACTTTGAAGGCTTTAACATGGTGGTAGTTGATGGTTTTATGATGACTTGCACCAAGTGGGTTCCATGGCTCAAGATTACATTAGGCCATCATTTGGTGACTAATGATCTTTATGTGGTTGTTATTGGGAATACCAAAATTATATTAGGTGTTTAGTGGTTGCATTCACTTGGGGAATTTACTCAAACTTTCCAAACCATGGAATTGAAGTTTAAAAAATGTGAAATGTGTGGTGTTAAGAGGAATATCTGATAGTGATCCAAAAGTGGTTACAACCAAAAGTATGGAAAGGAAATTTAGACACAATAGAATAAACTAGGTATTTTAATGATTAGTTTCAATAAAGAGCATAGGAGGTGGTAAAAAAAAATACCACAAATACACAGTTTTTGTTGAACAAACATAATGGAGTTTTTGGTGAAATGCCTCTAGAGAGACCTCTTGACTAAAGATTTGATCATGTGAATGAGTTTGAGGAAGAGGTAAAACCATTAATCACTACTCCTTATCATTATCCTAAATGATTTAAAGAAGAAATTGAGAAGACTATCAAAGAGTTTCTTGACATGGGACATATCTGACCTAGTTCTAGTCCATTTGCTTCTTCGGTGGTGATGGTGAAGAATAAGGATATGAATATAATGATGTGCATTTATTAACATGATATAAACAAGAATACAATCAAGAATTGATATCCAAAAGCTAGGATCAAAGATATACTTGATGAGCTACATGGAGTTGTGTATTTCTCTAAGATTAATATTTGATTAGGATACCATCATATTAGAGTGTAGGAGGAGGATGTACACAAGATAACTTTCAAGTGCCAATATGGGCACTATGAGTTTTTGGTGATTCCATTTGGGTTTAAAAATGGTATAGTAACATTTTAGTCTTACATGAACCATGTGTTCAACCATCACCTATGAAAGTTTATTCTAGTGTTCTTCAATAACATCTAGATATACAACCACACTTGAGAAGAGCATCTTAGGCACTTAGATGAGGTCTTAAATATCATGGGAGCACAATCACTCTATGTGAAATATTTCAAGTGTGAATTTGGGATGAGAGATGTCATCTATTTGGGATTTGTGATTGGAGTAGTTAGAGTCAAGGTAGATCAGGCTAAGATTTAGGTAATCATTGATTGGTTGCCTTCAAGGACCCTAACTCATTTGAGAGGCTTCCTAGGACTTTGCTACTATTATAAAAGGTTCATGAAGGGGTACTCTTAATTTATGGAACCATTGATATAATTAACCAAGAAAGGAGAATTTACTTGGTCAGAATCTTCTCAATAGATATTTGATCACATAAAGAAAGTGATGACTATGTGCCCAGTACTAGCATTTGCCAAAATTTTCATAGCCATTCATCCTAGAATGTGATGCTTCAAGAGTGGGAATCAGCATGGAATTGATTTATAATATGCATCCCATTACCTTTGGGATTTATAAGATGAGTGCAGTAGATTGTGGATTCTCTACTTATGATAAAGAGATGTTAGCCATTCTGCATGCCTTGGTCAAATTCTATCAATACTTGGTGGGAAATAGATTTGTGGTCCAAATAGATCACAATAGTTTGAGGTATTTCATGGAGAAAAATGACCTCAATGATCATCAAAAAAATTAGGTACGAAAAATTCAAGATTATGATTTTGATATAGAGTATGTTAAGGGAAAGAATAATGTAGTAGCTGAAGCATTATCTAGGTAGCCCTCCCTTTTCTCTATGACAAAAATTTTAGCAGATTGGATGGCTCATATTTTGGTTTAGTATTCCAAGAATTAGTTTGATTGAAATATCATGGATGGGATAATACAAGATGATAGGTATAAGGTCATTGATGATATGATATTCTATAAGGGTAGAATATATCTTGTGCCTAAATCATGAATGAAGAAGAAGATTTTGAATGCCACACATGACACTCCTTTGGAAAGACATCCATGATTCTTCAAGACCTATAAATATATCTATGAGATATTTTCTTAGAAAGGTTTGAAGGATGATGTTCTCAATCACATCAGAGAATGTTTAGTTTGTCAATAAAGCAAATCTAAACATTCATTTCCTACAGGATTACTCTAGCCATTTCCTATTCCAAACCAAAAGTGGGAAAATATTATAGTGGATTTCATCACAAGCCTACCCAAAGCTCAAGGTTAGAATTGCATTTATGTGGTGGTCAATAGATTGACCAAGTATGCTCATTTCTTTGTGATTCTAGTAGAATACAATGTATCTCAGGTGGGGTTACTATTCTTTGAAGGGATTTTTAGGCTACATAAATTACCTAAAAACATAGTTAGTGATCAGGACAATTTATTCATGAGGACTTTTTATTAGTAGTTTTTTAGATTGGTAGGTACTAATTTAATTTTGAGTATCAGTTATCATCCATAGATCGATGGCTAGATATAGATTGTAAATAAATAGATCGAGGGATACTTGTAGAGTTATGTGATAGGCCATCAAAAAGCATGGGTGAAGTGGTTGCACTTGGGAGAGTATTGATACAATACCACCCATCATATGAGCATTGACATGACACCATTCTAGGCACTCTATGGGTATGATGCCTCCTCTTTTATGGATCTAGTAATAATAGATAGTAGAGATCCCAAAGCTCATGATTGGATTAAGGAGAACCAAGATATTATGAAGGCTCTTAAGGAGAATATAAAATGAGACTAGAACTAATAAAAAATGTATGTCTATCAACACAGAGTTGAGAGGTCATTCAATGTGGATGACTTGGCACTCCTTCACCTACAACCATATAAATAGGCTTATTTGAAGAAGAGTGGAGTAGAGAAATTGAAGCCATGATTTTATGGACCATATAATATTTTGAGATGGATTGGTGAGGTTACTTATGAGCTCAATTTGCCTTCAGCATAGTAATATTCACAATGTGTTTCATGTATCTTTCCTTAAGAAGGTACTTGGGTAGCATATTGATCCAAATTTAGAGTTTCCACTAATGGATGAGGAAGGTAAACTTGTTCTAGTTCTAGAATTAGTTCTGGAGGTGTGGGAGGAAAATCTTAGGAACCGTATCATCAGGGAATTTTTGGTGCAATATAAATATTTGAATTTAGAAGATGACACATGGGAGGATGATTATATTCTGAAACATCCCAATCTATAATTACTTAGGGGACACGTAATTTTGGGAAGGGAGGACTGTAATGTCCCCTACTCCCTAACAGGCTTGATAACAAAAGACCGATAGCCTATCATATTCCCATAAGATAATTTGGGTATTGGAAGGGAATAGTAGTGTGGGAAAATCACTATTAAATAGTAATATTCATGTAGCACTATTCACATGTCACTATTCCTAGTGACATGGTGAAGGCATGAATTGGAATAAGTGGTGAGGTGTATAGTTGACATGGCTTTGACCCACGTGATAATTTTTTATCACCCAAAAGGTGGAATAGTGAAGTGGGGCAAATTTTTCCTCCAAGTCATGTGATTAATAGTAAAAATAATAAGAGGAAAAATTAATGGGGAACAAAGTTGATTGAAAGATAAATTGATTGATCTTGTGGGGCTCATGATTGAAGACAAAGGCAAGGAGAACATTTTGACTTATTTTGCACATGGTGTGGGATGGTTACTATTTATGAGATGAAGATCACATTTAAGGGGGGAATTAAAGTGTAAAGGATAACCCAAAATAATCAAAGAAATATCATGGAGGATACTTTCACATGGGAGAATCAAAGCACTTGAAGAATTGGGGTCAAATATCATCATGGGATTCCATAGACAAGGTGGGGCAAAGAAATTCATGTGATTTTCTCACACATGTGTGAGACAAGATCAATATTTGAAATAGTGCCTAAGGGAGGAATAATTTTTCCTCTTTTCCCTCTTTCCCTCTCTTCCCTCTTTCTCTCATTCTCCTTTTCTTTTCTTTAAGTATGTATTCCTTCTTTTGTTGGAGCATTCAATTGACCAAACTAAAACCCCTTTGTAAATTGAACTTGCATGTTCAATATTTCCTCTCCTTGGAATTTCCATTGAGTTTTAATACTAGCCTTGGTGGTGAAATATCCCACACTTGCTATTTTTATCCATATTTTATTTGTACATGTGGAGATTATTAGAGTTTAAGATTACAATGTTGAAGATTTAGACTGTTCAGGTGTTTCCAGATTTTAATTGTGTGGAGTGTCTTTTGTATCTGGGGAACCTTCTCTCCATCAGTGTTGTAAGTCATTTAGTTTATGTTGTCATAGTGTGTTATCTCATTTGGAGATGTTGTCATAAGTGTATTCTTAAATTTGGAGGAACATAAAAATTTGCTATGTAAGGCATATTATGTGTTTGTAAATTTTCCTCATATGTAATGAAGATTATGTCATTGTTTTGAGAGTTATGTTGTCCTTTTTATGATAATGAATATTATGTTCATTTTTTGAAAATTAGTGAGAGTAATTTGTGTCAAGTAAAAGATTAAAAAAAGTAGAAAAAATATGAAATTTGTGATTACATTAGGTGATTTAGTAAATTTGAGATTTTATGTTTAAGGATAAATGAGAAATATGAAATTTATCATGTCTCATAGGTGATTTAGGAAGTAAGTGGAGTCCAAATTTATCTATGTAGTTTGGATCTTTGAGAAATAATTGTGTGTGTTTATATTTTTTTGAGTGATAGTAAATATCCTATAAAAGGGATATTTCATTATATACCCCAAGGGTTAGATCAATATGTCTAATATGAACACCACCTAATTTAGGACTATGCCTAGGTTGTATACAAATGATATAACATGTTGTTTTAGTATTTTTTTCAATGTGGTCTAACTAGCTACTAGAAATAAAGTAAATTCAAGGTTTTAAAGATTACCTAGAGATGGATATTGATTGTTCACCATTGATCAAGCTTGTGGGAACTCTTCTTTGGCTAGGGATGAATGACTTGTAAATCACCATAAATCACAAAAAATTTGATTAATAGAAAGATGAATGGGCTACCTAGTAATAAACTAGTCCCAAGAAATGATAAGATTCCTTAGGTGGATGTTAGCCCATATTTAACATTCAAGTTTATAAATAAACATGAAATTAAAAAGACATATATAGATAGGATACAAATAGACAACACCAAATATATCTAATCTATAACAAGATTGATGTGATCAAAGTAATCATCTCAAAATTCCATAGCTATATCGACATCCTCTTGAATTATAGCTAATTTTTCATTGATGTTTTCTTGATTAGGTGTGAAAACCATAGTACAAAGACCTAATTCAAATGCAATGTCGCTTTGATCAATGAATTAATCTCATTGGACAATGGGGAGATCAAATATGATAATAATATCATGTGCTAATCTGGGTAGAGTCATCTACATGTAAAAGATATATTTTCAAAAAAAAGAATGTAGATTTTAACAAGTTTTAAGGATAATGAATCTTATGAAAATAGACTTTAGGGCTATTTTAATAGTAAAGTAGGGATCGATGGTGATCCTGTAGGATTAATGTTGATTTAGATGGATCATGTCAATTCTGAGTATAAATGTTAAAATATGAAAATAAAAAATAATAATGACTTAAAATATTTATAAAATGATGAAAAATAAAGGTAAACAATGACACAGAGGTGCATAATATTGTAAAGTTTAAATGTCAATAAATTAGCATGCAATACTAACCTTGGATGGCTAAAAACACATAGATATAGAATACTAAAAAAGTAGTCTTAGAAACCTTTAAAATATTTTTATGATCTCATGAACAGAGGTTTCACAAGGTATAAAAATGTCAATAAGGTCTGTATGTAGGTTCAAAGATAATTCTAGTAGAGTTTTGAAGTCTTAAAATGCCTTTTCAAGACATGGAGGCTCATTGTATATTTATGGATCGATGTCATTTTAGGTAGATTGACATCGATCCCAAAGAATAAACATAAATTTTCCAAAAATGGGTGAAGTTAATCCTTAGGCTATTTAAAAGTGTTGCTTACAAGGTTAAAAAATGGTTTTAATCAACTTCAAAGTTGTTGAGTTGTTTTAATCATGGGATGAGTTTGTTTGGAGGTTGGAGGGTTTTTTTTTTTTTTTTGTTTCTTATGAATTTATGGTTAGTGATGGTAAATATGATTAATTACTATTTGAATGTAGTAATAGCTTAATTAACTCATATGGTAAAATTAAATGGGTGAGGTGAATGTAATTATTTCAAATTATTATGAATGAGGGCCATTATGTTAGAGATGAAATGATAACGTGACGATGCACCACATTAATACATAAGGGTGTATAAAACTAGCATCCATACATGTAGATCAGGAATCTAAAAAGGGTAAATATGTTTTTTAGTGAATAAAAAATAAAAATAATTATATGAACATGACACTCTAATACTAATACCTAGGAATGAACAAGGTCAAACACAAGATGAATCAAGTAGAAATCAAACAAAACACATTATACCTTCCTTGGAGACTTCTTTGATTTTTGGTTCAAAGAGTCTCACATTATAGATGAAAGATTTTTAGTGGACCAAATAATGTTTGGGTAGCATTTAACCTTGTCTATTTGAGGTCTTGAAAGTTGGATTTAGAAAAAATGTGAAACTCTAGTATGATTTATGCATAATAAGTTTAGTCCAAGAGAGTTTGTCTATAATGGCCAAAGGCCCTTGTATTTATATACTTTTGGTTTGAATGTGAACCATTTATCTAAGATCAATATAAATGGTGGAGAGGGAGTCCTTAAACTTAGGATAGGTCCTTAAACTTTTAGTTTGCTAATCTAAGGAGGGGAACTATACTGAACTAGCCTCATAGGGTGACAAGTTTTGTTGGATGACTTAGTTAATAGTTTTGATATTCCTATAGAGTGTGGGATAGTGTATATTAATTTAATTGAGACATACATAGATATTAGGCTAGATAACCTACTACCAGAGGAGCCTTCACCACTAGTGTATATTGATAGAGAGGTAGCAATACTCATGGCCATTATCAATGATATTTTTTTGCCTAACAAGAGTGGCTAGTTAATCTATATGGGCATATGTGGAGTGATTAGAGACATGCTAGATAATTCCAATATTTTTTCTTGTGGTTGACTATACTAGCCTAATTGTATCAATATATAGATGTGGTTACATATCAAGGTAGTCAGAGCATTAGTGTGTCTACATTGCTCTATTTATGGGTGTGGGATCACATTATGATAGAGTGGATAGTGGGTCAAAGATGAGTATGAGGGCTATAGGATCCCATGGTTTATGAATGGGTTTAGATAAGAGTTGGATATAAGGGGTATAGAGGGGATATCTACCTATATCATAAGGTGTTAGATGACATTGTATATGAGACTTTGTTTTTCATCCTTATCTACCATTATAGACTTACTAATTGAGTGATGGTTAGTACACTACATTTATGACCACCAAATGCTTGATATTGGTAGGTAGGCACACATCATTTATGAGTATAGACTAGATTAGGTGAAATACCAATTAGATACATGAGGTCTTGAGAGTGGGTAGGATGTAATAGATGACCCATGATAGTTTTCTCATGTTACTATAGAGATCCCTAGATGGGGATAACCTTTATACATGCATATGGATAAATTGAGTTATTCTAGGGTTCTACAAGTTTCTTGGGCATACAAATAGGGCCTAATAGATGCAAGAGTGAAAATGCCCAAAATGACATGGTGGATCTAATTTTTACCTAAGAGATTGACTATGCCCTAATGTGTCCCATGACAAATTATACCTATGTTTCTAGTTCAGATAGGGGCACATGGATAGGATTAGGGTTAAGACCAAGCACTGAGTGATGTGGATGCAAAGGGTGAGGCCAACAGCCACACATAGGAGAGTGATCATGATAATGACCTAGACCTATGGTCATATTTTGATTTTATAGGGACATGGTACAAGATTACCCAAGAGACATAGATGGAGATAAGGGATCTAAGGGAGGTGGGACGTTTAGTTATAATAATAGATGACAAAGATATTAATATGATAGAGTAGGAGATTACCAATAGGGTAGTAAGGATAGATGTTCTAAGGGTGATCCAACTATAGTTGTGGGTGAGCCATAAAGATATACAAATTTTAGCCCTTTCGTTAGATATTACCTCACTAAAGGTAAAGTTGGCCTAGATGACAATAATGTATGCTAAGAAAGTCAAAGATAGAGTAAATGTGAAGAGGATCCATAGGGATTGGGATATAATTTTATAGGAACTTATAGGTCTAAAGATATACTATATTATCCTTTAAATCCTTAAAACTAAGGGTGAGACAACTTAATATATGATTTTATATGAGGGGTCTATCCTAGCATAGGGTAGGGAACTAAATTTTGAGTTCTATGAGGCACAAAGATTAGTGATGAGGTCCACTAGATCTAGGACTCAACATACTTTAGGATTAGGTTAATCAGTTCATAAATCATTGCCTCCTCCACAACTAGGGATTAGTGGACCATCACAATATACATGGCATGAGGATACTCAAAGTCAAATTTGATTAGCATAACTCTTTGTATTATTTTGTATCATGATTTCTATATGTTCATGATGTATATGTCACTATTCTATGAGATATATGACATTAAATTTTTATCTCCATTGATGTACATAAAATCTGATATATATATAATGCTTTTTCTATTTCAATATTTTGTGATCAACTCATGATGATTTTTAGAATATAAAAATGGGATTGGATTTATACTTGTGGCCTTGATGTTTATATTGATATCATATTTCTTAGATTTGTTTGTCATGATTCTATTGTTATGATAGTGTATAGATGAGTATCAAATGAGATTTTGCTATTATTTGTTTGTGCTAAAAATGTGCTATGTTATGATGTGGAATTAGATATTAATGTTATAAAATATTTATTACTTTTTGTATAAACTCATTGGTTCATATGTATCATGATTAACATATATATTAGTCATTTGATTTAGTTGATTGTGTTGATATTAGTAGATAAAGAGTATTATTATTATAACATTACTTGTTAGACCTCTAGTATTTGATTTTTTATTTAACATTTAACATTATGTATCTATTTAACCCTAAAAATCTAGATTATGGTTATCTAGGGTTAAAGGGGATATATATAGCCTAGGGTAAAAGGGTGATAAGCTATCTCTATAGTAGGCCAATTAGATACTAACTAATATATAGCATATGTTAAATTCATTAAACTACAAAGAATAAAAACAGTAAGTATAACTATGATAGATATGGAAATGACAAAGAAGTAATGTATTTATCTATTTTTGATGCTGACATAGTTCTAGATCTCAAATAGGTAGGAATCAAACTAGAAGATGATTATGGAATAATCACCAAATTATAGATTAATTGCCTTTAGAGCTATGTACACTAGCATCAGCCTTGAAAAATTGTGTTGATGTTACTATCTAAAATTAACATAGGTATCTTATATAGAATACTTACTAGAAAAGGATGTGACCACCTGGATGATTCTAGGTTTATCTTTGCCATCACTCTAATGCATTTATATTTGGATCAAGGATTGTTTCTCCTCATTAAATTAAAAATCCCTAGTTCTCCATCTTCATAGTGACCTTGGGGGAAAATGTGTTAGTGGGCACACAGTGTCATGCTAACCCTAAAAACACATTTGCTAATGAGTGCTACTTACATAGATCATACTCTGAAGAGGGCCTCTAATTAATGTTGATCTCTCCTATGTGTTGGCATGTGTGTGAATCATGTAATATGTGGAAATATATTAAAATAGTGACCCATATTGTAGCTTGTAAAATATATCTTTTGGGATGCTCCTTCAGTACTTCAAACCTATGTATGTGTTTTCCCAATGATTGATATGGAATTAGATGAAAATAGGGAATCTTTGCTCACTTGAGTGTTTGATTGAATTCCTTTTATAAGTTTCCTGGTGAATAGGTAAGAAGTTTCTAGGTGAGGAATGAATGAGGTTTGATCTTGTATTTATATCAATAATTTTAGAGAAATAATCACATTAAAGTACTTAGGTTGAATATGAGGATACATTTCATTTCTAAATCAGATGAATTTAGGGCACTAGAAACTTACATCAGAGCAAGACACCTACATCAACACAAGTGTCTATCTGGGATGCTAGCTCCTAGAGAATAGAAAAGTATAAACAAACTCAAAACTTGTTGAGGTGGAATATAAGCATTTTTTATTCATTGTGGGAAAGATATAAGGTCTGGGTCATTAACATAAGACTGGTCAAACTAAGAAATAGGCTAAGGAGAATAAGATAGAGTAAATGCAAGACTTCTGAAAGTGAGAAAGATCTATAACTAAGAGGAATAACCAAGGTTTGAGTTTTCCAAGTGTATAAGACTAAGGTGATATATAATCCATAAATATTATCTAAAATCCCCCCTTTATTTTAGTAATGAAATTTCTAGTGTAAATGATAAGAAATGCGTACATGGGTGTGTATAACACACCTTTACTTTGCTTGAGTCTAACTTGAGTGCTTTAGTAGTGACTGATCTACAACTAATAACATGTTATAGTACATAATCAATGCATATAATATGAAATTGAAAGCATTTAAAATGATGGAAATTTGAAGAGCAAGGTTTAGGATTACACTTATGTATCGATGTAACCACCTTACCTATTGGCAAGTTGATTTGAAAAGATATATCATTGTAAAGATATAAAAATAAGATTAGGACACACACACACACACACACACACACACACACACGCACACACATGTATGTGTGTGTGTGTGTGTATATATATATATATATATATAAAGTGGATGTATATAAAGAGATAGAGATAAATAGATATTAAAAATAAAATGACCCAAAACTTAGATAAAATGTGAATTACTACCTAGAAGTTGAGATTATCTCAACCATGAAACCCAATCATACTTATAACTTGGTGAGTGTGAGTGAACCAAGTCAACTTACACTATCAAACTAGTGAGGCTAGATGATACAATGTAGTCCAAATTGAAAACCTAAAAAGATTGAGTGATTTAATCACCTAAACCATACCAAAACCAAACCAACTATTACATTAGGTTGGCTCACTACATCTTATAAAATTCCAACCCAGTGGGTGATGATAGTCCTTGAGAGTGTTTTGAAATCTGAAACTAATTTGGATGTCATAATATTAGGTACACATTGCATAACATATGCACCTTAGATATATATCATACTAAAAATGTGTATAAAAATGGTACCAATTTATATAATTTTTCCATAACTATGAATTTTAATTATATAACTATGTGTTTTGGCTAATTCAAAAAATGTGCAAATGTGGAAAAATATGAAAACTGAAATAAATGTCAATGTGAAGGACATTTTTCCAAAATATACCCTCAATGGATATGGGTGTGTTGAGTCCTAAATAAGTGTGTAGAACATGTTTCGAAATCATGCCCCCACTAAATCTTGAAACTATGCCCAATACTAAATAAGTGTGGAGAAAATGATTTTAAAACATGCCCCTAGTGAATATGGGTCTGTTGAATACTGAATAAATGTGGAGAACATGCTTCTAAAGCATGCCCCCATTGATCTAAAAATTATGCCAAATGAGAATAACATGCCTCTATGACATACCCCCATTGATATTCCCCTATTTAATGTGAGTAAAAAATATAAATTGGTATTCACCTCACCTCAAAAGGATAAGACAATTGTATAAATTATAAATGGAACCATGTAGCATATATAAGAATATGTATAGGTAAATATATAATTAAATCAAATAAAATAGTGTCACCACATGAAGGCCCAAGATGCATGATAAAAATCATTGCCATGTCTAGATAGTAACAATATAATTTCAACAAGAAAATTAAGCACATAGACAAGATAACTCAAAAGTAAGTCAATGTACAATAGTCCTAGGAGACCACAAATAAGGAGCATGTTCAAATGTCACACAATTAAAAGGACATGACTTAGTTAAATTTCAACAAAATCAAAGATGAAAAATTTAGAATTCCATACAATGAATAATGACATATTCAAATGTCAAATAAAACACACATAGGCATGGGGGCCACAAACAAAGGAGCATATTCAAATACTCGATCAATAAAGACAATAATAAGGCAAGACACTTAAGGACATGCATAAAGGAAAACATAATAAACTAGAATAAATATATCATAGTAGCCTATGGATAAAATGTGTTTGAAATTTTTTTTGATTGCATAGCATATCAAGTACCCTATGTTAATGTAGAGTCACCATAGAATGATAAAAATTGTGTGTATCAAGATCAAAGAAGTCATTTCCCCCAATGTCCACATGACATGAGTAGAGGGAAATCCCACCATCCATAAGTTTATAAATCATGTATCTATGTTTTATTTTATCACACTCACATAGAATCGTGTAGTACATGTGTATGTAGAAGTAATTGATATGCTATCCATCAACATGGAACTAACACATAGATGTTAATGAGCCAATAGAGCATGTAGGTGCCAAATGTGTTTTTAGATTTTTTGAAGGTTTTTTTTTAATTTTAATTTTTGGTATTTGGTATCCTTAAGTTTGATCATTTGCATTGATGTAGTGATAATTGAGGTAATCACCGTATGTAATGAAACCTGGTTAGAAATAAGAAAGCTAGACTATAATGATGAAATGGTAATTGGGTTTCACTTTCAATTATAACACTGTAACTAATATATTTATGATAGTATCAAGTGTATCAATTCATATTCTATGTAATCATTATCATTAACATTACACTAATCTATACTATCATTAGGATATAATCATCAATGTTATTATTATTATAGGAAAAATATAACTTCATAAGTTGGTCTTGAATATGTGATATACCATTTTGAGTATTTGTATATGAATAAGGATCCTTGACATATTATGGTTTTTATATTTTTGGTATGCCTTTATTTGTATCCATGCATACCTTAGATGTTAATACCTTATAAACATCCCAAGCTATATGGTTTACCTTGCCTTTATCTGTATTTGGTTTTGTAAATTATGTAGATGAATTCAACCGATATGTACTAGCACCTATAGGTATAGATATATCATGTGGTAAGGTATTGAGTCGATCAAGATGAATTTTGATCAAATTTTCATCTACCATATTGGTATTAGTAATAATATCACCACTGTCATAATCATTTATAATTATGCCATTTTAATATTCGGTAGTGACCAACAAAGGGAGCTCACATGGATTATTTTATAGTGGTTTTGGTAGCATTAGTTCCTTTGGTAATGGTATTTTATATATTTATTTGTTTTTTAATCATTTTATTTCTTTAAATTGTCTTTTGGTATCCATATTTACTATTTTGGTACTTGTGATTTAGGAGAGGTACTCATAATGTGAGTAGGTTTCTTGGTTGATGTATCAATAATATGATCACCAATACCATTGTGACTTTGTATTTTATTCCTTAATGAAAAAAAGAATGTATGATTCCCATGCATTTTATGCCATATAAAATACTACTTAGATCTCTTTATAGGATGGAAAGGAGGTAATTCGATCACTTTGTCTTGAATCATTTCTCGTAGGGTTTCACTTGGTTTCTGAGTAACCTTTTGGTCAATTTTTGTATCACTAGTTTTATATGTATTCTAGTTTATATTTTTATTTGAATAAGCAAACTTATTTGGCACAACATTGGTATATGAAGATGTAAAGACATGATTAACACTAGCATGTGTTGGATTATTCATGTATGCAATCTGATTTTGTAACTCTTTTATTAATTCACTCATATTGGTAATTTGATATTTTGGGGATTCACAAGTGCAAACCCTAGATATTTGAGATTGATTACCTTCATTTTAAAGCATATGGTTGGCCATCTTACCCCTTGGATAAGTGATAACTTGGACCTAGTTAGAGGGTTGAGATCTATGACACTCATTAGGGGTAAGAGGAGGAAATATTATTGTTGTATCCATTTGAAATGTTTTGAGTATAAAATACCTCTAATAAAGTTTAAAATGGATTTTTTAGGTTGCCAAAATTCACCAATAAAATAACAATCAATATTTAAAATATATGCACATGAATCCCTTCTAACTAGAGGAGGGTAAAACCTTAGGGTATAGTTTTATATCTAAAAGTACATAACAATAAGCTAAAACCCTAGGAGGCTTGGAATCCTTACATTAGAAATTTTTCATTCACATGAATTGGGTTAACCAAATGTTTAACCATAAAAATTTAAATTGGGGTTATTTAGGGTTAAAGGGGATAGAGATAGGCTAAGGTACAAGGGTGATAAACTATATCTATATTAGGACAATTAGATTCTAAAAATAGATATAACATATGTTGAATTCATTAAACTAAGATAGATTTTAAAAAATAAGTACAACTATGCTAGATATGGAAATGAAAAAGAAGTGATGTACTTAGCTAGTTCTGATGGTGACATAACTCTAGATGTGGAATAGGTAAGAAGCAAATTGGAAGATGATTCTAGAACAGTTGCCAAATTCTAGATTAAGTGTCTATAGAGTTGTGGATGCTAACATCAACCTTGGATGGTTACATCGACTCTATTAATTAGCTTGACATAGGTGTACTATATAAAATAATTATTATAAAAGGATGCAACCACATAGATACTTCTGGGTTTGTCTTTGCCTTTGATTTGGCATATTCAAATTTGGGTCATACACTATCACACCTCATGAAATTATAAGACCCTAGTTCTCTATCTTCACAGTGACCTTAGGGAAAAATGGGTTAGTGGTCACATGGTGTTGACCTAACCCCAAAGACTCCTCTATTAATGAGTGTTTCCTATGTACCCAATAATATAAAGAGGGCCTCAGAATGATGTAGTTCTCCCTATGCATTGTCTTCTCTGTGAATTATGAAATATGTGAAAAGCAAGTACAATAATGACCTAACTTGTAACTTAGAAAATATAGCTCTTGGGATGATTATTCAGTACTTAAGCCCTATGTATGTGCTATCTCTATGAATGATATTAAAATAAGATAAAATAAAGAAGATTTTCTCACTTGAGTGATTGATTGAATGCCTTTTTTAAGTTGCCTGTTGAGTAGGTGTGAAGTTTCTAGGTGAGGAATGAATGAGGGTTGATATTGTATTTATATCAATACCTTTAGAGAAATAACTTCAATTAAATACTTAGGCCAACCATTAAGATACATTTCATTTGTAAATTATATTAATTTAGGGCACTACACACTTATGTCAGAGTAGGA
This sequence comes from Torreya grandis, assembly GCA_037957365.1. Lineage (NCBI taxonomy): Eukaryota > Viridiplantae > Streptophyta > Pinopsida > Cupressales > Taxaceae > Torreya > Torreya grandis. The sequence continues at coordinate 762,127 of JARHVA010006424.1, forward strand.
CACCTACATCGATGTAGGTATCTATCCAAGACACTAGTGTCTAGGGAATAAGAAAGTAGGCACATAATCAAAACTTGTAGAGGTGGAAGATAAGTAGGTTTTAACCATTTTGGGAAATATATAAGGTCTAGGTCGTTAACATAAGATTGGTCAGATCAAGAGATAGGTCAAGGGGCATAAAATAGAGTAGATGTAAGATTTATGAAAATGGGAAAGGTCCAAAACTAAGTGGAAAACCCAAAGTTTGAATTTTCCAAGTGTACAAGATTGAGGTGCTATATAATCCATAAATATCATCTAAAATATAAAAATTATTAATGAATCATGATAACATTAGATTCTATAATTATAAGAACCTGATTAAAATGGAAATGTAAAAAACTTAATATTGAGATATTAAGAATCAAGTTATAGGTGTAAAGTATAATGTAATAAACCAAGAATAGGTTAGGTAAAAATATATACAACTCAATAACATGATATAACATATCCAAACTTAAGTGTAGATTATAATATACTAAAACTAAGGCAATAAAAAAATGTAAAATAAATGCACCAATAACAATAAAAAATTAATAAAATTACAAACACACACCCACACATAGAGAGACAAACTTGAAAATAAAAGAAAGATAAAACATATAATTAACCATTAGTGTATGTGTGAGAATAAGGAATTACTCTTAGGAAATTCCCAAAGGGTAAAATAAATGTTAGATGTAGACATGTTGAGAATGTGGGGATCGGGGAATTTAAGAAGAGGAAGGAAGTGGCTGAGCTATCTCCAAATGACCCATGTAAGTGGATGATGCCTACATATTCCAATTGAATTCAAGCTAGATGTAGTTCTCTCAGGAAAAAGGATAAGAATAATTGGAATGTTAAAAGATAATAAGTAAATTATAGATAGAATAAAATGGAATGGAAAAGTAAAATGGAGAGAGAATGTCTATAATTATCTTGTAAAATGGTGAGATCATTGAATGCTAAGAGTGGTTGAGGTAACCCAAGATGACCCATACATCTAAGCATTACTTACATAGTCTATGCAGGCATCAAACCAATGTAGTTATCATGGGAATGGGAGGATAATAAATAAATGGTATTACGGAATGGAAATTATTATGATAAGAGAAGAGGTTCCCACTCAATAGATAACACCATTTAGAATAGGACAAAGGGCCACTGGTGAATAAGATGATAGGTTGTATAAAATATTTTTTGGATTTATATCTCTCATGGAAATTTTAAGCCTATTTTATACATTTTATGATTTTTAGGCTTTTATAAGTTTTCAAGTGTTTTTAGGGTTTTTAAAAATGTTTTAGATTTTTTAGAATAAGATATTTACAAGAATATTCGATAAGGATAATGCACAAGGTAGTATAAACAAATGTAGAGGGGAACTATTTAACCATAAAATGTTTATCTAAAGTGATCATATAATTAAAACTATATTTTATTAAAGGGGTATATAGAAATGAAATGTCATAGGGGAGATAATTAGATCTATAACATGCCAATTAAATTCTAAATTCATATTTAAACATACACTAAATTTATTATGCTGAGATAGTCTAAATATGCAAAGTAAAACTATGATAGATATGGAAATTACAAAGAAGTGATTATTTAAATTTTTCTAATGTTAATTTACTATTAGATTTGGCACTTCTAGAGATTTGGATACCAACATCATCCTAGGATGGTTGTGTCACCATTACTATCTAGGTTCAATGTAAGTGTCCTATATGGAATGCCTATTATAAAATGGTACAACCAATTGGATGATTTTAGGTTTTGGTTTGCCTTCAGTATAGTACATTTAGATCTAGGTCATGGATTTTCATTCCTTGTAAAATGGAAAAAACCTTAGTTTCCCATTTTCTAGTGACCTTGGAAAAAAATGGGTTAGTAGACACATGGTATCAAGTTGACCCAAAGGACCCTATTATTAGAGGGTTCTACCTACATAGAAAATACTCCAAAATATTTCCTTATACTCATGTAGATATACCATATGTGTTGGATTGTGTGTGAACCATATAATATTATGAAAAATAGGTATAATAGTGACCTATTTTATAACTTGGAAAATCAGGTTCTTGGGATACTCCTTTATTAATTTAGACATGTAGATGTGCTATAACTATGATTGGTGTGGAAATAGAGAAGCTTTGTTTAATTAAATGCTTGATATAAATATTCTAATATTTACCTTGCTCTCTTTATTCTTTTTCTAGGTATTTCTAGGTGAGGTATGAAGGAGGGTTGATCTTGTATTTCTATCAATCCCTTTGGAGTAATAACTCACATATAATAACTTAGGAAAACCATTAGGATACATTTCATTTATAAATTGTATGAATTTATGGCACTAGAAACTTGTGTTAGGGTAGGACACTAACATCTGTTCTTGTGTCTATCTTAGACATTAGTGTCTAGGGAGCAAGAAAGTAGGTGTAGCCTTAGAACTTTTAGAGATGGAAGATAATTATATTTTAAGAATTTTGGGAAAGATATAAGACATAGGTCATCAACATAAGACTGGATATACCAAGAGATATAGGCCAAGGAGCACATTGTATAATAAATGTGAGACTTATAGAAGTGGGAAAGGTATATAACTGAGAAGAACAACCAAGGTCTAAGTTTGCCAAGTGTATAAGACTAATGTACTATATAGTCCATAAATATTTTTTGCATTCCCCCCTTTAATCTGTCGATGAAATTACTAGTTTAAAGGAAAGGAATACATACTTGGGTGTCTATACACACCTTATATTTGCATGTGCCAAACTTTGGTGTTTTACTAGTGACTAACCTATAACTAAGAGAAAATTATAATATAAAATTAGTGCATATAATATGGGATTAAAAGTACTTGAAATATATTGAAATTGAAATATCAAGGTTTAAGAGTACCCCCTTATGTCAATGTAATTGCCTTACCTATTGGCCACTTATTTTGAAAATGATGTATCATTATAAGGATATGAAACTAAGATTAGGAAAAATCTAGATAAATCTTGAAATGCATATATCTAAGGAGATAGAGAGACATAGATATTGGAAAGTAAATTCCCCCAAATTCAAAGTAAGAGGTTAGTTATCATTTGGTAGTTGTGATTAGCTCAATTATGCAACCCAATGATGATTATAACTTGGTGAGGCTAGATGATCAAGTCAAACCTAAAAACCCAGCATGATTGAGTGATTTTATCACCTCAATCATAAAAAAAGTGAACCAAATACTATAGTTTATTTCCTTAATAAAGTTGATAAAAGTCTACATGGTAGCAGTATGAAAAAGTTAGTGATGTGGTAACAATCCATAAAAGAGTTTCAAAAACTAAAACTGATTTGGATTTTATTATATTAGGCACATGTTACATAACATATTCACCTTAGATATGTATCATGTTAAAAATGTGTATAATAATAATACCAATGCATATAATTTTACCACAGCTATGAATCTAGATCATATAATTGTGTGTTTTGGCCAATTCAAAAAATTGTGGAAGTATGGAGAACATGCTTCCAAAACATGTCTCCACTATATGTGGATAAATTAAAAATTTTATATAAGTGACAATGTAGAGAATATGTTTATAAAACATGCCCCCACTATAACTAGGAATGTTGAATAATGAGTAGGTATGGAAAACATGTTTTTAAAGCATGCCCCCACATATCTTAGAACTTTGAATGTGTGGAAGCCATGTTACTAATGAATCTGAAAAATAATCTATGTACCAATGTGGATAACATGTTTCTAAAGAAATCCCCCACTACATATAAGAACTAAAAATGTGTGGAATCCATTCCCAAATGACATGCCCTCATTTAATCTAAAAACTAATATAAGTATCATGAATGAGTGTGGAAAACATGATTCCAAAGCATTCCCACACTAAATATGAAAATTATGCTAAGCATGGATAACATGCCTCTATGAAATACCTCCATTAATATGCCCCCATTTGTGGTTAGTTAAATATAGGAACTAATAGTTATCTCACCTCAAAGGGATAACACAAATGTCTAAAATGTGAATGTAACCATGTAATATATACAAGGAACATGTCTAGGTAGGTATAATATTGAAGCAGATAGAACTAATATGATCACATGTAGGCCTAATATGAATGATAAATATCATGGAAACATATAGCTATAAATAATATAATTTTAATAAGAAAATAAGCATGCACACACACACACACATAAAAGATCACTCAAAATCAAGTCAAAGGCAGTGGTCCAGGGAGACCACAAACAAGGGGCATGTTCAAATGTCACATAATTAAAGTGATGTGACTTATTCAAATGTTCATAAAGGTAAGGATGACATATTCAAATGTCTATACAATAAAACATGACATATGTAAATGTAAAATAAAGAATAAATAAGCATGGGAGTTATAGGTAAAGGATCATATTCAAATACTCAAACAATAAATACAATAACAAGGTAATAAACTCAAGGATGTGTAGATAAGGAAAGCATAAGCAATTGACAAACATTTCATAGTAGCTCAAGGATAAAATGTGTTAGGAAAAAATAATAAGTGTTTAACATATCAAGTACCCTATGTAATATATAATTATGGATAAAAACATGTGTAAGTAAATATGTAATGTCAAACTTGATAATGTAGAGTGATCATTCAAGTCATATCACCTATGTTTATCAATATCAAAGAAGTGAATACCCCCAATGTCCATATGACATGAGTAGAGGGAAAGCCAAACATTTAAAATATGAATGTATCATGTAGCTATGTATGCCTCTATCACACTCAAGTAGAAGTGTGATACATATGTGTATGTAGGAGTAACTGAGTATGCCATTCATCAACCTAGAAATAACACATGGATGCCAAGGAGCTAATAGAACATGTAGGTACCAAAAATGTTTTTTGTATTTTTTTTATTTTTTTGGTGTTTGAATAAGAAATATCATCCTATGATGCCACCTAATAGATGGTCATACATGTCTCCCAATGGTGAACCTGGAGTAATGCCCTCTTTATGCTATTGAGGAGCATGTATTGGTGAAATATATATCACTATGGTATCAACGATGCTTTACTTATGTAAAATAAGATTTTGTTATCATGAAGTAATAATAGGAGTAATAGGAGTATGGGTTATTAGAACCCATCATTGTGTGCTCATTTAGTTCTTTGGTATAGAAATAATATGTATATTTGGAGGTGCTCTAGATATATGAAGATGGTGTGTAGTAGAATATGGGAATTCTATGAAATCCACTATATGTCTCTGATGTAATGGTATCTCATGTATTGGCTACCTAGTAAAGGGGATTGGTTGATGATTACCCTTTTATGGTGAATTAACCTTAAAAGTATTGATAACTAGTTATCTGGGTATAAATTTATATTGTTCAAAAAGATGCTTAATAAAATTTCGGAAATTATGATTACCCTATTGACATGAATATATTTAACACACCCATGTATTGTAGACAATGCTGCTCAAAGAGTGTGTATCCAAGGTCTTCCCAATAACATATTAAATATTCTTATGTAAGAAATAATAAAAATGGTAGTAACCACATGTGCATGACCACATTGTAAAGGTAAGTCAATTTCACCAAGATATTAAGGAGGTCCCATCGAATGCTCTAACTGATATAGTAGAAGGATGTAAATCATTATGAGTATAACTCATGTTCATAATTAATGTCATGGCTCAAATTTTTTTTCTTTAACCATTATCAATCAAAACACTATGTATAAGGTGTTTATCAAGATATGATCAGATTAATAGAGAATGAAGATCAAAGTCATCATCCTTAATTTTAGCATCATTAAAGGAAATATAAGGTCTCTTATCCATAAGAGGTATACATCATCTATAAGTAACAATAATCCCATCTAGTGGGTGCCCATAATGTGATGGAGGAGGATGTGCATTATATGCCATTTTTACTTTTAGTTCCTTCTTGAATATGACATATTCATTGATAGGTTCATTGGTTCCTTGTTTTATTTTGGAAATTTGAGCATAGGAAACCTTTTCAAAAACATTAATGGAAAAATGTGATAAAAATTGGTATGCATGAGGTTTGAATGCCTTTATATATTATAGAGGTAAATCATATAACCACCTTAAAGCATAGTCCTTGAGGCTTCTTCGAAATAGTTTTGTCAAAAGTTTATCATTAGAGGTATATTCAAGGCATGATGCATAAAAGGTTTAAAGGTGTTATTTAAGATCACCCTTGTCATCATAAAATGTGAACTTAAGTGTAATAAATAGAGTTATAAAAGGGTGAAAATATGTCTCAAGTGTAATAGGGTTATATAACACATCTTGTGAATCTATAGAATGAGGGGATTTTAAATCATTTTCTTTAATGTTTTTAACCTTTCCATTTAAGGTGTTTATAAATTAAAGGAGTGATAAAACTATAGGTCCAAATATATTTAGATTAATAATTTGATTACTCACCAAAGGGGATGAAAACATGTTTTGAGTAGTAATAGGCATTAAAATTGGTATTTGTGTTGACACAATTGGTAATTTCATGATAGATGCATCATTAGTAGTTTTAAGAATAAAAGGTTTAAAAACATAATATATATTCTCACTAGATGTAGGTGGAATTATAGGTGTGGGAATGGTTAGAGTACCTTCTAAGGATTCACCATCACTAGGTGAGGTAGCCTTAGTTTTATCTTGTTTACTTATTTCATCTTTTGTAACATATAAAAATGCATCCACTAAGCCCTTGTTATTATTGAGATGAGTAATCAATGCCTCTTTATCTTCCATTTAGAATCATGTTTTTTCACTAATATATTTCATTGATTCACAAATTAAAAATTTAAAATTTGTAACAAAGTACAACAATCAAGAGAAAATTAAAAAACCCTAATTTATCTTAGGGTTTGATGTTCAAAGATTGGGTTCACTAGATGTTTAACCCTAAAATGTTTATCTAAGGTGATCTTATCATTAAACCTAGATTTTATTAAAGGGGTATATAAAAATGAAATGGAACAATGGTGATAATAATAAAATCTATAGTACACCAACTAGATGCTAAACTCAGATATAAACATAGACTAAATTTATTATCTTGGGATAATCTAAATATGGAAAATACAACTATGCTAAATATGAAAATGATAAAGAAGTGATGTATTTAGATATTTATAATGTTAATGTATTTATGGATATGGAATAAATAGAAATAAGGATAGAATGAGATTCTAGAATAGTCATTAGATTTTAGATCTGACACTTTTGGAGCTCTAGACACTAACATCAACCTAGGATAATTGCATCAACACTATTATCTTGGTTCGATGCAAGTGTCCAATATGGAATAATTATTGGAAAAGTATGTGACTACCTATATTATTATTAGTTTTGATTTGACTTTGCTCTAGTGTATTTAGATCTGGGTCATGACTATTGCTTCTTGTGAAATGGAAAAAATTCTAGTTATCCATCTTCATAGTGAATTTGGGAGAAAATGGGTTAGTAGGCACACCATGTCTAGCTAACCCTAAATACCCCACCATTACAAGGTGATATATACATAGCCAATACTCCAAAATAGGGCCTTGGACTCATATATTTCTCCCCTACATGTTGGCTTGCTTGTGAATCATGTAATACTTGCAAATAAAGTACAATAATGGTCTATCTTATGACTTGAAAAATTAGGCTCTTGGGATACTCCTTTAGTACTTCAAACCTATAGATGTGTTGTACCTATGATATGTGTGGAAATAGGGAAGTTTATTTCAATTTAATGCTTTATATAATGATTTTGATAATTTCCCTTGGTACCTTTGGTCTTTTAAAACGTATTTCCAAGTGAGGTATAAATGAGGGTTGATCTTGTATTTATATCAATCTCTTTGGAGTAAAAAATTGCATAAAAGCACTTAGGTTGACAATTAAGATATGTTTCATTTACAAATTGGATGACTTTAGTGCACTAGACACTTACATCAAGGAAATAAACTAATATCAATGCTAATGTTTGTCCCATGCATTAGTGTCCAGGAAGCAAGAAAGTAGGTGCATGTTTAGAAATTGTAGAAATGGAAGATAAGTACATTTTAAGAATTATAATTAAGATAGAAAACTTAGGTCATCAACATAAGACTAGTCTGACTAAGAGATATATGCCAAGGGGCACAAGTTAGAGTAGGTGTGAGACTTAAGTAAGTGATAAAGGTATAGAACTAAGAAGAACAACTAAGGTATGAGTTTTTTAAGTTTACAATACTAAGGTGATATATAATACATAAATATTGTCTACATAAATAATCTATTAGAGGAAAAATAAGCTTTGGGTAGGGTTTCATATGACTAACTTATAAATTGGTAAGAGTGTGGCTTAAATTTATCATAAAATAGCTAGAGCATGGATAAAAATGCTCAATAAATAGTGTGAACATGCAATAGGGATGACCGAGCTGACCTCAAAAATTGATTAATGCCTACATATCCCAAATGGACCTTAGGTAATTATAGTTAAATCTATAGTGAGAGATAATACTAATCAATAATAGGTTGAGGTAGGAAAATGGTAAAGGGGTATTAATGGCATAAGATTTGGAAAAATATAAAAGATAGTTTCATGGACCATCATGACAAAAAAATCCATGTTAAATTACTTTGATATACTACTTTTAAGGATGTGTTGATGATGACCAAATTTAAATTGTCTATTGATTCTTTCTTGAATTGGCCATATGAATTTGTTTATTTTACCTATGAACTAGATACAAGATCAAGATGGTAATGGGATAAGGGAATGAAAGGGACTAACATAATTTATGAAAATGGCATGAAGAGAAGATGATAAGAACTACCACAAAATAGGGTCCTCATAGATAATTCTCAAGCAAAATCAAGTAGAGAAGTGCTTGAGACACACAATAGTCATGGGATCATCTAGCTCTTGTCCATTTGGTGTATCCAACTTGTATGCTCTAGATACATAGTTACCTATAATAATGAATGGTCCTAACAAATTAGGCTCAAATTTTACCTTATTTTCACATGATGCATTATTTTTTTATGATTCTCTTTCATCACAAGATCACCAAGTGCAAACTATATGGTCTTGATATGCATGTTATTATTATGATGTAATTTTTTATGATATGATTAGAGATTATTCAAGATAGTTATTCATTTTTCATCAAGTAGTTCTAGTTTTTGCAATTGAACTAATATATACTCCTCATTGTCAATGATATCTTCAATGAAATGTGCGAGGAAGGTAGCTCAATCTTAATAGGGAGAACAAATTTAGTGTCATAAATTAGGGAATATGGTGTGGCTCTCTTTGGGGTTTAGTTATTAGTATAGTAATTCTAGAGGGTGAGAAATAATTACAAGTGTCAATCATTTCCAATGACATTAATAATCTTTTTAAGGATTTAGACTAGGGTCTTGTTAGATGCTTTAGCTTGGCCATTACTTTGGGGAAAATAAGGAGTAGAAAAACATTGTTTGATATGGTACTTGGAACATAGGGCTTTGATGTACTTATTTTTAGGTGATCTACCATTATCATAAATGATGTCAGAAGGAATGCCAAAATGGTAGATAAGGTGATTCATAATGAATTTATAAGTCTGCTTACTAGTTACATAAGTGAGGGAGATGGTTTCAACCGACTTAGTAAAATACTCAGACATAGTGAGGATATGATTATGGACATATAGATAAGTAGGATTAATTAACCCTATGAGATTGAGTCCCCATGTGTAAAATGACCAAGGAATATTAATCAGATGTAGTGCTTAGGCTAAAACATGAATGGTATTGGCATGTTTTTGATAAGGCACACACTTACTTACATAGGTACATGAATTTGCTTACATAGTGGGAAAATAATACCCTATACATATGAGTTTATTGGTAAGGACCATTCCATTGGTGTGGGACCCACAAATCCCTATGCATACTTAATTAACTATTAATCCAAATTCTATCAATGTTAAACAATGAAGTAGAGTTCCATCATATCCTTTATGATAGATTATAACACCAAGTAAGGTGTATTGAGAGGAATTATAAATAAAGGATTTTTATTTATTGTGGGAAATGTTATAAATAAGAATTTGGTCATGGAGGAAGTCATAAGAGTCATGGTATGAAGATGAGTTGGGACCAACAATATCACATACCATTTTAGATGTTGATTGTTCATGAGTTGGTTTCAAAATATGTTTAATAAAGAACTGGTAATATGGAACATGATCTATGATTACTATCAATGAGCCAATTATAACCATTACATCCATAATCTTATTACTGGCCCTTGGTTTCTACTCAAATTGGATATGTTCAAAGATCTATTTGAGGCTATCCACCATGTTTTTGTAAGGTATAATCTTATCATCTTTGGTCTAGTATTTCTCTATCACTTTGTTAAGAATCAATTAGGGATCAACATGAACATGTAATTATTTAATATTTTACTATATTATTAGGTGAAACCTTATAATGAGTTCTTTGTCCTTTGATATATTGTTAGTATAAGTGAAACCAATATGGATGGATTTGGGAATAATATCCCCATGTAGTGTTATAAACATAATTTTGGCACTAGATCCATGAGATGTGTAGGATCCATAAAAGTAGAGTGTCCAATCTGTGATGTAGGAGAGGTGTCATCTAGAGTGAAGATGGACTCATCAGGAACACTAAAAGTGAGTTTATTGGAATATGATAAGGGTGTTTCGATAATTTGATCTTTAAGTAATTGACTTTTAATTAATTTTAGATGTAAATGCTCAATCTCAAACTCAATAAAAAGCATGACCCATTTGGCCATGCATCCAGTCAAAGCTACCTTGGAAAGTAGATATTTAAGTGTGTTCACTTTGGAAATAATAATGGTTTTATTGTTGATGTAATGTTGCAACTTCTAGGATGTGAATACCATTGCTAATCAGGGTTTTTAAATTGGTATATAATTATGTTCATAGTCAACAAATGTTATGGTTAAATAATACACTACTCATTCTTTCCCTTGATCATAATTTTGGGTAAGGAATGACCCCATGGCATGTTATGTTGTTTAAATGTAAAGGATTTGTGTATTTTCAAGTTTTGGTGGAGCTAAGATATGTGGATTTGCAAATTAATCCTTCAAATGATCAAGTACTTATTGATAGATAGTGTTCCATGAAACTATGGTGCTCTTATTCAAAAGGTGAGAGAAAGGATAAAATTTGTTGTCAAATTATGAAATGAAGCATCAAATAGACTCAATTTTGACTTATAAAATACAGGGCTAATTTATATTAGATGGAGGAGTCATTCATTTAATGGGCATAACCTTGGTTAGATCAACTTTGATTCCCATATGAGAGATAATGAAACCTATTAATTTTCTAGAAGTGCCATCAAATACACAAATTTTAGGATTAAGATTCACCTTGTATTAAAAAATCCTTTCAAAGATCCCACATAACATTTATAGATGACCCACCCTAGTTTTTGACTTACCCAAAATGTCATCCACATAGTCTTCTACAATATTTTTATCATGCATGAAAGATGATAGTGATTATGCATTGGTAAGTAAAACTAGTTTTATTGAGGCTAAATGACATCACTTGATAATATAAGATCCCCCATGGAGTGTTGAACACTATTTTATGACAGTCTTCAGGTGTTATTTTTATCTAATTATATCCTAAGAAGCTATCCATGAGAGAACATCTCATACCCTACTATGAAATCTAAAATCATATCAATGTTTGGCAAAGGAAAATCATCATTTAGGTATGTTTTATTTATTTATCTAAAATTTGTGCATATGCATATTCCTTGTGGCTTCTTGATAACTGGGATGATATTGATATCCATTTTGCATAGTCTATGATATGAATACATCATACCTCTAATAATTTTTTAATTATTTTTTGATAAGTATGGCAATGCAAGGAAGCATTTTACCATATTTTATTTAATAAGATTTTCATATAGGTGTAGAACAAGGTGATGGACAACTAGATAGGGATCCAAGCTAGGAATATTTGAATAAGACTAGGCAAAAATATCAATAAAACCCCAAAGGAGGGTAGTAAGAAGATCACATTCCTCTTCAGTGGCAATGAGGTGCATTGATCTTCTTCATCACCTTGTGGGTCAAATGGATCATTAATTTCCCCCATGTATGAAGAATTTGAATCACCAAAGGATGGTAAAGGCCACTTCAAAAGGCATGTGAGAAATATTGAACCAATTATTGAAATACTTTTTGATATTTTAAATTGATCTCTAATTGACATGAGGGTTTTGGGGCTGGAGGTAGCCTGTGATTTTTTCTAAATAGGATTAAATTCCATATCTAATGGTTCTTGAAAAAAAAATTCACCATGGGACTCATCTTTTTCTTTACTATTTTACTAGTCTGAAAGTGCCTCAAAGATGTTTTCACTTTGGGACTTCAATGTTTCATTTTCATTTTTTTTTTGACCAAAGAAGTTATCTTGTTCTCTAAAATAGGTGACATGATTCATTTTAATAGTGAATCCTTATTTATGATCACCAATCATAAAACCATCTCTTAGGCCCATGAATTTGGCAATTGCATCATCATTCAAAAAAATATCCAATAGTATATTTGCATATTGTTGGTCTAAGTAATTAATTGAGGGTTATGGATGAAAAGAGGGTAATTAGAGTGGATAAAATTAATTGTATAGGTGGTATTGTATTAAAAATGTTGATATCAGATAACTCATTATAGATGTTATAATAGGACTCTACATTGCTTCCAGTATCATCATCATTAAGCATTAAAGTGGAGTCACTCTTGAGATCATAGGGATCACCCCCAGGTGGTTTATATTTAATAACTTGAGGTCATTTATGTATAGTAGTAGATAATAGATAAATATGACCTTGTTACTTTGGTCCTAAGGCTTTGCCTTCATAATCTTGATTATCCATTATTATATTGGGAATAAGATACTTTTTATTTTTATGGAAAGTAGCAAAGTTGTCATTATTCAATCATGTGTCATCATCACATTTGATCTATTCTTATTCTTGTGTAGTTTTTTTAATAAAATAAATAGGTCCTTTATAGTGAGAGTCCTCTTTCTTAGGCCATTCCATTATAACACTCTTCACTTTGGGCCTACCATGTGATTTAGGTGTTTCAGACAATTTGGTATTTACCATGGCCTTTATTTTTAATGGTAAAAAGAGAAGATGTTTGAGAAGGTGGTGTAAATGATTTAGATGTAAGAGTACTTGGATCCACATAATTTGACATATTAGGTTAAAAAACTACATCTTTGTCCTTTTCAAGGACATGCTCTAGGCCCAAATGATAAGTGCAACTTTCATACTTTGCTTTAGGATGTTCAAAATATTGGTATGGCTAAAAATCTTGATGTATGGTGACCTCCAAGATTGAGTAAGGGAATTTGATACACTAATGTAGATTATAAGGTACCATGCATACTTCATGTATCTAAGGGTACCCAAGGAGTAAGTTGTATGACAAATATAGGTCAAACAAAAGGCAAAGTGTATTGTGGGTTAAAGGCCCAATGATAATAGGAAAGAAAATGGTGCCCTATGATTCTATCTACTCATTATAATAGGCCTTGATGATAATAGTATATGGTTATAGATCTAATACTATGAAGAAAAAATGTTTAACCAAATTCAAAGTTACAATACTCAGACTTGAACCATTGTCTTTGAGGAAACACTTGATCTTATGTCTAGAAATATCTACCTCTATATAAAGTGGGTAATTATGAAGAAGATTGAGGGGTGACATATCACTTTGGTCAAAATTAAGTTGTTGGCCTAGAGCCAAATGACTCATAAGTATTTGTAATTTTTTTAGGAGAGATGTCACTTGGGACCTTAGATTGGATTAAAACCTCATTTAATATATTTTTGTGGATGTTTGATGTATAAAAAATATTTAGGATATAAATTTGCACTGATGTCTTTTATAATTATTCCACAATATCATATTGTTTTATGTTAATAAAAGCAATTGATTTAGGTTTTTGAGGTAGAATGACCTTGAATGTGATTTTTATAGGAACAAGGTGTAGGACCTTTGATGGTAACCTTACAACATCAAGTTATGATTTCATAATCCAAAGTTAGCTGGTGATTAATATAATTATAAGAAGGGGAATTAGGACTTGGAATGGTAACTCTTGGTTGTTGGATAGCATTAATGCCAAGTTGAACCAAATAAGGATTACTGGCATATGGGGAAGAGTTCCTAAAATGGATGATGGTGGATGTTGGGAATTGATGGTTGTTGTCTTAAGATTCATTTTGATAGTTACAATATTCTCACTAGTAATGTGACCTATAACATTACCATAGTCATAGGGGATATTATTATAGTTGAATTAGTTCAATTGGGTGTACTAACCTTGATTCTGATTAGTTTGTTGTTGTTATGGATCTAGCCTTTGATTTTAATTATTGGGAGGCATATTCTAGTTCTAATTACTAGCTTGGAGCTGATTTTCATGCTGGTTATTAGATTTATGATATGGAAAAGTATTTTGGTAGATACCCCAATTTTTTTAGACATTGGATCAACATTATCTAACTCTATTTCATCATTATCTAGAAAATATTAGATGACATATTGAAGTTGCACACATTTATGAATGGAATGGAATATAACCTGATGATAATCACAAAACTCATGTTCCCTATACTAGTTAGGTATAGGTTAGAATTTTGGAAATAGTTTCAAAACTAGACAAATAACCATCTTAGTTGTAACTAACTTCTAAAATATGACCTTGATAGGTTTTCCAAGATCACTAAAAACTCTATTTTTGGATTGACCTCTTCTTAGAGTTGGTTGTTGTAAAGTAAGTGGTTGATTAGGTGGGGTTTATTGAGTAGGTAATGGTTTCACCATTGGCACATGTCTATATTTATTTACCCCATTTACCATAACATTTTATTCCTATTGAATAATTTAGGCTTTTTAGATGTACTCTTTTGAGCTTGCATCAGAGATGTCATTTTTACCTTGTTCTAAATTTATTTTTGAGAATAGACTTTGATTAACATTTTTTCATTATGGGCTTACTCAATTTTTATTCCTTTAGAGATAATCTATTAAAATGTATTTGCACAATGAAATTAGAGATTATAAGTGATATCTAATTGTATATTGATAGTGAAGACTATATCCAATTATTTATAAGGGAGATTATGTGGGAATTAGATAGCTACTACATACCACCATTAGACGTAACTACCAAAACTCTCTCTTCTTATTTGTTTGGCATGACACAAGTCAACCATAGTCACCTCATGTTATACAGTATAGGAAAACAGTTGTATAAATTTTTATATATGTCATCAGAGTTATCAACATAATTTTTGGGTAGATGGAAAAACCACTTTGATGCTTACCCAACCACATTAAAATAAATAAAAAAGTACATTCTACCATATGTAACCTATTGACAAGTAATGAAGAACTCTTTTAGGTGATATTTTGGGTCAACCTTCCCTTTTGATTTTTTGAATTTGGGAATCTCAAAATGATGTAGGAATGGTATATGAAGATATCTCATATAAAATTTATAAGAGCATATATCATCAAATTTGAACTTATTACTCTAATTTCCTATTTGGATTGCAAAAATTACATCTTTTACCTCTTACAAGTCTTGAAAAGTAAGAATGGATTGAGGAGGATTGGGAACATGCTATTGGGTATTTAGAGATGGATTAAATTGACCTAGATAAAATGGTGGTATGGAGCACTAGGGAATTTATACTTTATTGGTTATACTAGGAATGTTCACTCATTGATTGGGGTTATATTGTTGATGGGAAACTTATGTCTAGTAAGGCACTTGCTGTTGAGTGCACTACTAAATTGGAGGGAACTATGGTTTAAATGGAGGGATGTTTTGTTGGGTATTGAATGGGACTTATTGGGATTGGAAGGGAACCTATTACTAACTCATAGGGATCTACTATATGAAAGTAACTTGTTGCTAGTTAGGTGCAATATGTTGTTGGCTTGAAGAAGCATATTGTTGATTATAAATAGTATATAGTTTAATATCAAGAACATGTCATTAATTAAACAACATATATTGGTTATTAATTGATACTTGTTAAGGTGTAAGATTGGTTACCACTTATTGAGACAAGGTATTGGTCACCCCTATTAAGGTGGAAAATTGTTTAAGTGGAGAATTGGTCATGAGCTATTAAGGTGAGGGATTGGTCACTGCCTATTGGGGTGGAGGGTTATTAACAACTTCATGTTATGAATCAATCACTTTTAAAACCTATTATTGCAAAGTGTTAGGAACATTGGAATAAAGTATTTACTTGTGAGTTAGAGGAATATTTTGTTGGACTTTATATAACACTCGATGTGGATTGGGATGCATTAGCCGAGAATTATCAACTATGAGTTGGGAATAATCCATGAGGGAATTGTAATTAGGATTAGATAATGGATTAATTTTAGATATAGGTGTGTTAAACAAGAATACAAATAAGGTATTACTAGGAAATAAATTGATATTGGATGTTGGATGGACTAGCAACTCTAATTATAGTTGGGTTGGTATATTCAATTCTATAAGTGGCAATTTTTGAATATCGAGAGTAGTTTAGGAGTTAGATAATGTAACCAAGACCTGACTAGTCTATTATATTTGAGAGGAATGATTTGGATTTGTGAAGGTGAGTCAAAAAATTGACCCTTTCCTTTTCTAGATGTTGCCAGGGCTCAAATAGAGGCCAATACAAAGGTTTGAATTTGGTTAGAATTGGATTGATTATTTGGTAATGTAAGGTGTGTCTATTTAGGATCTCTAACCAAATAATGTAATTTTCCACTAGAAATGCATCTAGAAATTTAGCACTAAGCTCCAATAGTCTGACAAGGTTTTGATATTTCGTTATCAAAGAGATGTCTTGTAAATTGGTCTTACCATAGTCTACACTAGATGACATGTTTGATAAGTATTAATGGTTTTGTCTAAGTTTAACATTATATTATACACTTGGGAGGTATTATTGATTTTGTCCATGTTCATCACTAAAATTTTCCATTTGGAGATATTATTGATGTACCTATTCTTTAACATAAAGTGTTAGTAATTTGGCCTATTAAGGTCAAATTACTACCCCTATCATTTGAAACTTTCCTAAATCTTACTAATATCCCCTTGAAATAGGTCAAACCAATGAATTGTGACCTAAAATAAATAATTTTGGTTAAAAATTTTCAAAAATGGACTTTAAATGGGTCATTTTCATTTTAAAAGAGCATTGTAAAGCTCAAATATGCAAACAGTCCATGCACAAGGGGTCAATTTTGAAGGAAATTAAGGATTTTGAGAGCTTAAAGTGGTTTCAAGACCTAAATTTTTTTGCACAAGGTAATCATGATTTTTATAGACTTATGAAAAAGTTTTATGTCGATTGAAAAAGTGGAGATATGCTTTGTTTTGTAAGAGTCCTTAACATGTTTGCTGGAGATTATCATTAGAGTAGGCATTACTTTGGAGTGCCACAGAGGTTTAGAAGTTGAGTTAGAAGTTTTAAAATCATGGTATGATGTTTTTAAATCATAATAATACCTTTAAATAGTGTCAAAACTCTAAATTTTAAGTAAACCATGCTCATACAAGCTTATGCAAGTAAATAGGCATATAGGCCAAAAAGGGGTTTTTTAACTTTTAAAGCAAATTGTGATTTGAGAGTGTTTTAATAACATGGTACATAACCCATGATTATTTTTTAAGGCATTGGGAAGTATGTTAATATTTATTTTCATTTTGGTGAATTTATCATTTTTTGTAGTTCTAGACACCCTTCCAAGCCTCCTATTCAGATGCTCATATCTTTCACAATGTGTGGAGTTTGGACAAACTCTCTTAGTATATTTTGAGGAACCATATATAATTATAATTAATGAAAATTTTAGACCATTTTATGGTATTTTATTTATGAACAATCTTTAAGAGTGTAGGTAGCTTAGAATGCAATCAAAACTTGATAGGTATATTTATCCATGCGATAAATTTTTGTATATTTTGTATGGTAACCCAATATTTTTAGGGATGTTATATGGGTTATTTTGATACACATAAATTTAAATATTTTTAAATTTTTATGTATTTACTTCATGAACCATCATTTTGAAGATTTAACTTCAAAGCCCTCCTAAACCCTCAAAAAAGTAGTTTTGATTTTTTTTGATTTTATTGATATCAAATAATCTTAGATAAACCTAAAATTTTTTTTAATTTAAATAAAAATCATATATTATTATATAAATGTAAATTTTATGCATGGAGATGTATGGATGAGGGCATAAATCATGTTTTTTATGGAAAAAAGGATGTATAATGAAGTATAGGACACTTCAATGAAATATAATCAATGGAGATAAAATATTAATAATTTTTATACATCCTAAAATTTTAATTTGGTAAAAAATCATCCTATAAGTTTCTGAACTAGTTCGATTAAAATGGCCAATATGCAGGAAAATGAAGCAAAATAGGCCTAGTTAACCCTGTTGACTGAATGGCGAGTGTTTTCTCATCAAAATAAAATATATTATGATGATAAAAGTTTTTATAGGTCAATTTAATTATTTTTTTACTTTTTAATGTAATATTTTTTCAGGTTTAATGGATTTCAAATGCAAGAAGATAGGCTATTAGGCCTAATTGGCCTAATAGGCTTAATTGGTCAATTAAACAAGTAAAGAATGGCATTGAAAATATATCAAATGAATTAATTTTGAAGTTAAAACATGAAATATATATTTTTTAAATAGATATATCATTATAAATTCAATCCATAAGTTCCAATTCATGCAAGTTGAGCTCAAGTTGAGTTAACTAGTCCTTAAGGGTTAAATCTCTTTGGTTGACTAGTTTGACTAGTTTCATGCATCTCCCATGATTTTCATGCAAGATAAAGAAATTAAAGAAATTAAAACCAATTTTAATATATATTTATATTATAATTTATGGAATTATTTTCATTCAAGGAATTTTTACAAGTCAACATGGGCCCACCACTTCTCAATTGTATGCCAAAAATGAAGAACATGCAATTTTTGAAGACTTAGAGGATTATAAAGACTTTATTTAATATTTTAAAAGGATTTTAGTCTTATTTTAACTAAAATAATACTAATAATTCTCTTTTACATATCAATTTTTATTTATTTAAGGTTTTAAACTTATAAATTGGCTTTTTGAAGCCATTTTTGAATACTTCTTGAAGTAGAGCAAAAATTGTAATTGACACCATTTATCAAATAAAGAAGATTTTTGCATATGTTTTTTGGATAAAAATAGAGTGTAATTTTAATATGTACCATAATAAAAAGTGTCATCTAATTTACCTTTTTTCAAGTCCTTTCCACACCTACTATGAAAATCTCATCCTCTACATGTCATTTAAAGAGCTAAGATTTTAATTTGCTTTGCAAACTTCTTTCAGGCCTTCTTTTGAAACACTAATGTTTAGGTTTGAATGTAAGGTTTTATTTAAAATTCATATGTGTGCCTTAATTAGTTTCAAAAAAACTTTTAGAGATTACCAATCATTTAGGTGTATCAACCAATTAGATAGAATTTTCCATTTCAATTTCCTTCCCCCTTTTCATCCCAAAAAATAAAAAAAGTTTAGTTTTTAGAGATAAATCTTAAGGGAACCATCCATATCTAGAGGTTATTATTAGTATAGAGTCACCTACACTCTAAAAATTTCCAATTGTATCATCTAGATAGAAGGTGTGTCTTACACATCTTCAAATAGGGTGTTCTCTAGAGTGATAATAGTTAAAAAAAGATAAATTATCAAAAGAAAAATTACAATAAAAAACTCAAAGTAAGAAAGAAAGCACATTTTTAAAAAGGTTTCTCATACAAGACTTTCCAAAGTAAATGTTTTTAAAAATTATAATGATACAAGTATGGTCACCAAGGATTCAACATCATATTTATTTCATGCATTGAGGAAAAATATAATTCTAATACTAAAAAATCTATGGTTACATATTCGAGCCAAGAAGGCAAAGTGAAAATTACTTCTCTTAATAGTTTTCAAACAATGATACATGATTCTTAATTAATACATATTGAAATACAAGATACTCAAAATTATGAACATATTCAAGAGAAATAAATTTTCAATTAGATAACTCCAATATATGCTAAAATTTTATTTTCATACATAGGTACAAAACATTATAAAAATGACATATCACAAATTTAAATATAGTCTAAGAAATTAATCCTTTCTTATGATTAATATGATGATGATTATGCATAATATGATTGGAATGATACAACTAACATGCGAGATGAAAAAGACAAACTGTTTTCAGGTTATGACACACATAATGTGGGGCCTTAATAAAGGCATCCCCTTGATGACATCCTTGGATTTAAATAACACAAATCTACTTGTATATAGTTTCTAATTTCTTACATTTTATTCTTCCATTTTTTTCATATGTGATCATTTGATCCATTCATTTATGGCCTAGTATGTTATTGAACTATTTCCCATGTGGCCCTTTTATTTTTTATTCTAAGTGTAAAAAATATTAAAACAATGTTCAATATCACTAACAGTGACATTTATATACTTTCATGCATAATTCATTTCCAAAATTCTATCATTTTTCTCTCAAGAAGAATTGACTAGATTAGGACATAAACATTGAATATTACTATCCTATTTGGTCGATACTATCCTCTATCTTTTTCTACCCAAAATATTCATTTCTATAACTTAGAGTTCTATTTATATCAATTTCTAGATTGTTCATGCAGTACCAATATACGATTTCAAGTTTTCATCCAAAATCTCTTAATTTCAATCTCAATTGTTCCATACATGCAACATCTTGTAGCACGTGTACATTTAAAAAAATGATAATTTATAGTTAGTTACTTGCATATATTTTTTAATCTCTTATAGATTTATAGTATATTCAATTCACATTTCATAGGGGGGAATTCATTTTATTGAACCATTTAAGTTTTTTATACCATCTTCATTCATACTTATTACAAATTATTTAGATTTGGTATCCTTTATTCTATTTTTGACATCTTATATTTTATTTCAATATCTAATGTTGTTGATTTATATAGTTCCAAAAATATATAAAAATCATCTATTCTTCAAAAATAAAAATAAAACATTCAAATATTTTTAAAAATACAAAATCAAGATCTGAACATGATTAACAATCTAGGTTACATCTTTGCAATATGTTTTTTATCTCATGATTAGTCAATGGAATATTATCTATTTATCACACATGCATTTCATAGTTATATATGAAGTTTTTTTTAGGACATAAATGCATTTATATAGATTAACATGTTGGACTTTCCTCTACCTATTGGCCTTGCCAACTTGGGAGCATCTTATTTTTAGGTGATAGTATGCAATTATTATCATTCTATAAACCATATATTTTTTATATTTAAATTATTTAAAAACATATTTATAACATTTATATATTATTTTATATACTAAAAAATAAAGATTTATATCAACCCGGTCTTGTACATTTGACAAATACTAATCAGGAATCTACCTTTCAATTATAGACCTTCTCACTATTGGAAGGCTTGTTTTCACCATCTCATTATGCATAAATGTTTATATTATAGTATAAACCTTATAATTTTTATTACTTGGACCACCTACACACTAAAAAAATATCAAAAATTGATATATCCTTCATTTTTTATTTACAGATCAATGCCTATTTTCTAGCTTTCTAGACACTACCAGCTACAAAGGGATACTAACATCAATTCTAGTGTCCAAATTTTTATATAGTGTTCAGTCCTCAAAATTCATCCAAATTTAAATTTATTAAAAACCTATGGGTAGGCCTATTTATATTATTGAACCCTAAAGTCACATATTTTCAAAAGGTGTGGTACAAATATAAGTCTACGCTTTATCATTAATTATCTACAAAATAACAAACAAGCACCTATTCAATCTTATTCAATAAATTATAAAATGAAATTTTACTACCCTATTCCTCCCTATTTTCATATCAATCTTATAATAAATCATAAAAAAACATCTAAAGCATCCAAAGAGTATCCCATGAGTGGTATTTGTCAATTTACAAGATGGATCATTGCATGCATCTACGTATAACATATTACACCATTATTCACACACTCCCACACATAGGGGAGAAATAAATAATTATTAATCCCTCCTTGGACTATTGGCTATGTAGGAATCACTCATTGATAAAGGGTTGTTTGAGGTTAGCTTGATACCATGGGCCCAATAACCTATTTTTGGCAAACACATCCCAAGGGTGAAGAGATAAGGTTTTATCTATAAATAGACATCTATAAACTATGTTCGAAATATTGATACATCAATATAAATGTGATAGAAAACTTAAAATAGTGAATTTGGTTGAATCATAATCCACCACATATTTTGTATTAGATAGTAGCATTGTAAAACAAATAGTAGTGTCAATGATAGTGTCCCAAGGTCAATGGTAGTGTCTACAACTATATAAATATCATTTTAAAAATATGACTACTATTTTAGAATCTTTATCTTACACACTTCTAACTACGTACAACTTAGATCTGCCTACACATTATAAATCCAACTAAGTATCATGTATCCTTGGTATTACAATCAATAGAACTTATTTCAAAGTTGGTACTTTATATATTTATCATATCTCAGTAGTTTAATTTAGAATAGTTTTATGCATCCTTGTGTATATTCTATTCTAACCTTAATACTTCAAACCATATTTCCAAAAAGGATCAAACATTTGGTGAACCTGACCACTGTGTCTTTTCATATGAATCCTATCTTGTTCTAGAATTTTTAACCACCTAAGTTTTTATATTATTCTAATTATTCACATATGTTTTTTAGACACTATTTTATCCAATTTTGTGTCTAAAATACAATCATAATGAATTTACAATCACACTCAAATTTCACCAAAAATCATAATTTTACCCAATTTACCCACACAATTACCTATTAAATCTAAAATCATAGGGACACATCCTTTATTGTGGAAATGGATTATATCATAACATTAATCTTATGAATAGCATTATGAATCAATTTAACCCTTTTCTAGTACAATCATAAGACAATTAAATGAATATTTGATTGAAAAAATAGCTTTGTAAGTTCCACATTCTTATAATTATTGATTAATCCCACTTAACCAAGCCTAATCTTCCTCTATTAATAAACTCCATAGATTTTGGAATTATCTTATTTTCCTAAATCAAATTTGTTTTATTGTCTCACTTTAATGACATCATAGAGGCTATTGAATATAATAGAGTGGAGTGTCAACAAGTTATCCCCTTACATGGTCACTTACACACACCTTTATACCTATTATAGAGACTCTTACCCAATCATCTCATACATGGCCTATGACACATTCTAAAGGAGCAATAATAACATTTTTTTTTCAAAAATTCCTTCCACACTCCAAATTTACCTTAAATGGAGTCTCTTGCACACTTTTTCTTGTGAAATCATGATTTTTAGGACTCCCTCTACACCATTTATCTTGATCTTAGATCCATGGATCACATTCAAATAAAAAGTATATAAATCCAAGGGCTTTTGACCATTATGACAAGCTCTCTTGAACTAATTATGCAGAAATCATACTAGAGCTTCACATTTCTTCTCAAATCAAATTTTAAGACCTCAAGTAGATAATGGGAAATGTTGCCCATGCATGTATTCAACATTACCAAATATATATCATCTATAATCCAAGAACAAAACTCTTTGAATTGGAAATAAAATAAGTCTCTAAGGAAGGTATACTATGTTTTGTTTGCTTTCTACTTGATTCATTTTATGTTTGACCTTGCTCAATATTAGGGATTAGATTTAGAGTGTCATGTTCATACAATTATTTTGATGTTTTATTCACTAACAAATAAATTACCCTTTTTGGATTACTAAGCTACATAATGACACACCCATTGGGACTCTTATGCACCACACAAACTCTTTTAAGCCCTCTTCATTATTTTAGTTAAAAGAATTAACCTAGTAATTAGCTTAATTCATCTCTTTTTTCTCAAAAACTTAATAATTTCTATCCCAAGTGAAATTTGTGGTTTCATCTAGATAAATAAAATATTTACCCCTAAAATTTGTGTTTTCATTTTGTAAATTAGAAGTTTCAACATTTTGTTTCTAGTGGTTCTATCATTTTATAGGTTGTCATAAACAACAATTTCTTTTATAAAATCAATAGTTTTGACTTAATTTTTAGTGGTTTCACCCTACTTATCAATAGTTTCAACCTACGTATTAGAATTATTCCCTATGTATCTACAGTTTTTTCCTATGTATTAATAGTTTTGATAGATTCTTATTTGATATATGTATGTAGGAATTGGCAGTTTCATCTTTATAAATATTAGTTTCACCTTATGTGAAAAAAA
This sequence comes from Torreya grandis, assembly GCA_037957365.1. Taxonomy (NCBI): domain Eukaryota; kingdom Viridiplantae; phylum Streptophyta; class Pinopsida; order Cupressales; family Taxaceae; genus Torreya; species Torreya grandis. Next base: position 786,657 of record JARHVA010006424.1, read on the forward strand.
TTAAGACTTAAGTAAACTCATTTTTGACTTCCTTTACCAATCTAAAACTATGTTGAAAACTTCTAACCAATTTTTTTGAAAGACCCTAGCCAAAATAATATATTTAAGACCTAAAAATTAAAACACATTTTCTTTTACAAACATTTCAATTTGGGTTTAAAACAAACCCACAATTTTAATTTAGTTTTTAAAAAAATCACTTTTAATTCATTTATTTTATTATTCTTGTTTAGTTTAGTTTTTTTTCTTGTGTTTGTTTATGTGATTCATTCACACATATACTCTCCCCTTATTTAGGTGAATTAGAAACATGAAGTTAACTCTTTATCTTTATCCTAATAGATTTACCAAGTATTTTCTTCAATTACCCTTAGTGGGATTCATGTGAATCAGAATGGTTATACCTTTTAATTTTATTTTAGGCTACACAATTCAGGTGTCATTTCCTTCTTACAGGTCTCTATGGTGTGACAAATATAATTTCATCACCCATCATTCATACCAACCCTGTACATCTAATGAGAGATATAAATTATTAGTAGGTGTCATTAAGGCCTAACATAATTCCCTATAAAGTGTTTCATGAAAGTAAAAGGTTAATCCCAATGCTAAGCCATTAGACATCACCATCTATGAATCTAGGGTTTCTTCTATAGGGGATGTATCTCGTATGAACATCTCAATGCTTGGATCTCTTCTTCGATAAATTTTGTTCCCTTTCGGGACCATCTAATAATATAAGTAAAACTTTAACTAATCCTAAAATTATGTATCACTTCACTAAAATCCAATTGATTAATTGGTTGTAAAAGGGCTAGACGTCCCGTGAATATCATGATTTTGGATTACTTCATATCAACTTCTTTTGCCACATAAAATTCATTAATGCAAGGGTGCAAAGGTAACAACCCCTGAATATTATCTTACATGTATGGAACTTTGAGATAAGGGTGGGATTAAAACACCACCATAGTTTCATTAAATTATTTAATTAACCCTTAAAATTTTAATCCTCTCAAAGGTGAATATATCAAAGGATCAATGTTTTAACATAATCTTACATTAATTATTAAAATAAACTTCTGATACTTGTGTGTTGATGTTTGATTATTATCTCAACAACCTATTTATATTCAAAAAATAAATCCAACAACAAAGTCAAGTCTGAATACCAAGGATAAAACATTGTCATACTATACATACACAAAGAGGCATTACTATGTCCATTTTCTAAGTCAAAAATCACTCTTTTTGGATGTCTTATTGAACCTTATCAAAATACATACTATTTATTATACAACCATTATTTTGATTTTATCCATTTAGTTCCAAGCCTAATCTAAATTTCAATTCAAGTTATAATTCCAAAGTCAAACATAGTAAATTTATAGTTCCAACTTTAAAAGTAGAACTCTTATTTTTAGAAAGTCAATACCTAGTTCAATTCTAATCAAACATCGACTAAATATGACTTTGATCCAAAGTTTACATAAATTCAAACCAATACAAAATTTCATATCACACTTCTCCAAAACCTAAGGTCAAAATATTTATAATTTAATCAACAAATGTACCATAAATAAATTTTCTAGCTTTTTTAGCTGTACAACTTTCTGGCTTTTTTGAATTTGGTTTTGGGTGGGAATGGATGAAGATAGTTTGAGGGGGTCATTAACTAGACACCCCCTCTTGTACCTAAAGATTCTATTCCTAACATGGGTAATCATGTTTAGAAAATGGATCCACCCTTGGATCTTGGATCTAAGTGATGGAAGGAGGCCCTGATTGGCACTATTTAGAGTGGTAGTTTCTGTTCAACGAGTGCCTTGATACTGTTTGAATGTGAGGGCACTAAGGCTCTTAAAATACCAGACCAAAATATTTTAAGGGTAGTATCATCCATGGAGAACACACTTGTGGGGAGATTCTTCACTTTTAAACCAAATATTAATTTGGTGATAAAATAGGTGGCTACCAAATGGGCTCTAAAGGGAAGCATCTCAACTAGCACTATGGTAGGTGGATTATTTTTGTTTAAGTTTACTATTCAAGAGGATATAATATCTATACTATATGGATTCCCATGGTTATATGTGAAGCATTCTCTATCTTTGTGAAAATGGAAACCTAGTTTTGATCCAAAAGTAGACCTTAACAAATCAACTCCTATCTAGGTTAGGCTTTTAGTCTTCCCACTAGAGTTTTGGGATGAGGAAATATTTTCCTAGATAGGTAACTCCTTTAGATATTATATGACTATTGAAAAAGTTACTAAATCTAAGGTAAGAGTAGTCTATGATATATTTTGTGTTAATGTATACTTTCTCAAGACACTCCCCACCTCCATCATCCTAGAATCCAAATATAGGAAGTGGAACTATAGTATTCTCTATGATAATTCTAGAGTCTTTTATCAGAACTATATAAAATTGGGTCATGTATTCACCCAGTTTAGGACCCCAAAATGTCCCCTACTTTAGAAGGAGATGTGAGAGGATCTAGTAGAGGCTTTAGAAGACTATCCCTTTAAGGAAGATATCCTTAAAATTATGGATTCCCCTGCAACTTCTTTAGAAAAGAATCATGAGGTGGCTAAATCAATGGAAGATACTCATTAGAGGTTAAAGGAGAACGAGGATGTCATGCCTTTAAGATATTTTTAGGGAATGACCTCTAGTGGGGAGAATCAAAGCTAAAAGGAAAGAATGATTAAATAAGGATTTATCAATTAGTTGGAAGACCTAAATGGTATAATTAAAGAAAGGAAGAGGGTGAGCTATTCCAATCTTCAAAACCTCAAATGATGGAGAAGACTCTGATGAAAATTGCCTAGGATGTTTGAAGCCCTGAAGCAATAAGGGGAGGTTTCAAATTTAGAAAAATAACTTTGGATACAATTTTCTCCCCATCCCCAAGTGTAGGCACTAGTAATAGTATGGAGGACCTGGATGGTTGGTCCACTATAAAGAAGAAAGGGAAGGGTAACAGTAGAAAGATAGTGGACATGGGAAGAGATAATAGTAGGAGAAGAACCTCACTCATCCAAAAAAGATAGAGAGAGATAGAGAAGGCAATTGATAGGGGAAGGTAGATTACCTTGGTTGTTCTCCCTAGGAGAACCAAAAAATGAAGATAGTCTCATGGAATATCTAAGGGCTTAACAGCCCTCATAAGTAGTTGCTTGCTAGGAACTACATTTTTGACAATAAGGTGGATATTTTTTAATTCAAGAAGTTGAGATGACTGAGGAGAACTTTAAATTAGTGATTATAAACATCTATCCCAATGCCAATTATGCCATTAGTGGAGATCAAGGAGCTTTGGGAGGTATAACCTCTTTATGGAGTCATAATTTTCAATGGAAGGTGGTGTCTTGCTCTAGGAATTATATGGAAATCTCCTTTCAAAGTAGTTTTATCTAGTGGTCCTTGGTCAATGTCTATGACTTGAATACATGCATTGGAAGAAATGAGGTATGAGATAATCTATCAAATAAGATTAAAAATTCCATGATAACTAACTAAATGGTGGTGGGGGATCTGAACTCCCCCCTTTATCCATCTAAAAAAATGAGGGATTAGACATATTATTTTGATAGTATGTCAGATCTAATAGAGTTCTTAATTAGTACTAGCCTTATGGGCATTGATCTAAAGGGACATTATTTTACCTAGTCTAATAGAAGATAAGGAATTAGTATTACTTAGGTTAAGCTTGATAGATTCTTAATATCTTCTAATTGGACCATTTCCAACCTTGTTAATCTAGTAGCTCTTCCCTGGGTGGGTTTAGGTCATAACCCTCTAATGCTAAATTGGTAAAAAAGGAATGCTAAAGGACCCCTCCCCTTTCATTTTGAAATGATGTAGGCTCTCCATTTAGATTTTAGAGATTATCTAGCTAGATGGTGGAATATCCCTATCCAAGGATTGGCAATGTATAGATTGGTTCAAAAATTAGCTAATGTTAGAAATAAGGTTAAGGGTTGGAATAAGTATAATTTTGGGAATGTACTGATAAGGAAGTATAACATTATGAGTCAAATTTTATAAGTTTAATCTAGAATGGAGTAAGGGGATTTATCAAAGTAAATTTAAGCCTTAGATAACTCTCTCTCTAAAGATTAGATAGTGAATTTGAAGGAGGAAAAGATATATTAGAAACAAAATTATAAGGTCTAATGGCTAAAAAAAGGGGGATATAAATACAACCTTTTCCATCAATCTACTCTAAGGTATAAGAAAAAAAACTATATTAGTAGAATTAAGGATGAAAATGGGAATGTGGTAGAGGATGATAAGGAAATTGGGAGGTTAGCTTCCAATTACTTTGAGTCTCTCTTGGTTGCTAATCATGTTAATATTACAATGGGAGATTATTAATCCCTTATAGATTCCATTCCTACTATATTTTTTGATGAATGATGTCACTAATGCTTCTAAAGACTTATTTTAGACTAGTAGACTCTTGCAGTAGTTGAACATCACTTTTATAGCCTTGAATCCAAAAAAAAATGGAATCTACCTTTATGATGGACTTTAAACCAATCAATATCTATAATACAATTTATAAGATATTCACCAATATTTTAGTCTTTTGTTTACAACCACTCTTGGATAAACTAATTGCTTCCAACCAAAAAGGTTTTGTTCTAGGTAGGTAAATTCATGATGCAGCTATCACCACTCATGAGATCATTCATTCTATTTATAAAAGTAGAAACCTTGGTATGATACTTAAATTAGACATTTCCAAATCATATGATAGAGTTAATTTGGATTTTTTGATTAGGGTGCTTAGAAAATTTGGTTTTCAAGATTGACTGATCAACTTGGTGAGGGAGTGCATTTCCATGGTTAGATTCTTTATGTTGGTCAATGGCTGCCCTAAGGTTTTTTCCCCTCAGGTAGAGGCCATGATAGGGAGACACTCTTTCCCCCTATCTATTCATTTTGATGGTAGAGGTGATGGGTATAAATTCCTATAATTTATTGGTATAGGGATGTCTTAGGGGTATTAATCCCACTTCTACCATCCAACCATTGGTCATCCAATAGTTTGTTGATGAGACTATATTTTTTGGTATTGCTTTGGTGGTTGACGATAGTAGATGGAAAAGACTACTCAATGTTTATGAAGAAGCCTCTAGGTAGAGTATTAAATTTGAGAAAATCCACATCTATTTTCTAAACACATAAGAGGATTTACAACAAAAATTTACCAGAGATTTTGGATGCTATAGTGTGAGACTTCCTGTTACCTACCTTGGTCTTCCACTCATGGTCATTAAAGTCAATTTAACTATTGAAATATGATTATTGAGAGAATATAGAGAAAGTTGGTTGGATGGAAGGGAGATTTTCTAAGTCAAGTGGGGAAATTTTAAATCCTCAAATCATACCTATAAGGTATACCTAGTTACTTCCTAAGTATTTTTAAAATCCCAAGATATGTAGCTAAGAAGATTGAGCATATTCAAAAAAAAATCTTTGGTCTAAAGTGGAGGATAAGAGGAGAATTGAATTAGTTGGGTGGGAGAAGGTTTGTAATCCCAAATTCTAGGGGGGTTTGGGATTAATAAGTATTCATCTCATAAATAAGGTCCTCTTAACAAAGACAAGGTGAAACCTCATTCAAGGTAATAAGGATTGGGGTGATATCATGGATGCCAAATATCTCAATGGGGATATAGGTCACAAGATATTAACTGATATTGCACTTCCTAAAGGTTTTATCATCTATAATGAAAATCTCAAAACTTGAGGCATTTTTCATAGAGGAATCGAATGAAAGATTGGGGATGTTAGGAATGTCAACTTCTAGGAGGATAGATGGTTGAAGGACCTACCCCTCAAAGTTATAGGTTATGATAGATTAATGCATAGAGCTTACATAGTCTTTGGTGATAAATTAATCAACTATATTAGTAAGAATGAGGGGATTAAGAATTGAAAGAGTATCATGGATTATGTAATTGACTAGGATGAGGATAATGATATGGCTCTTCAACTATAAAAGGATTTGATTGACTGTAGATTATCCCTCTTTCCTAAAAAAGACTAGATGATTTAGGATAAGGATGACAAAGGACTATTTAGTGTAAAAAGTGCCTATGGATTTCTATTAAAACTTGAAGAAGACATGTTATGGGGAAAAGTTTGGTTGCCTAAACTTTTACCTAAAATCAACTTATTTTGGTGGGCCCTATTCATAATAAAATCTTAACTCTTGATAACTTAAAGAAGAGAGGTTTTCAAATTCTAAACAGGTGTATTCTTTATGGTGAAGAAGAATAAATTATCATCCACCTCCTTTTACAATGTAAATTTACTTGGGAGATTTGGATTCTTATTTTGTAGAGATTAAATTTGAGCTACATTTTTAGTGATAGGGTAATGGCCCTGGTCAGAGATTAGAGACCCCCTTTCTGACCTACTTCTTTGATTATTAAAGAAATTTGGGTAAAAATTCCTCCTCACCTAGCTTAGAATTTATGGAAAGAGTGAAATAATATAATTTTCAAGGAAACATATAAAACACCCTTAGAAGTATTCTAGAATTTCTCCAAATTGCTGGTGGAGAATATCAATTCTTACAAATTTAAAGTTGTTGAAACCCACCTGGAGTGAAAGATCAAATACTATTGAAATAATGGACTATTAATCCAAATATATGTTAAGTTGATAATTCCAAAAATATAGTTAGGACTAGAAATAAATGGACTATGCCTCAAAAATAATGGTTCAAGCTCAACTTTAATGGGGTAGCAAAAGGGAACACATGGGTGGCTAGTAGAGGAAGCATAATTAGATCTAATTTAGGAATGTTTGTGTTTGCTTATACTAGGAGAATTGAAATTAAAAGTAATAATGATTTTGAATCTTTAGCCATGTTATGGGGTATTAAACTTGCTATCTCCTTGAACATTTGAACTCTTCATGTGGAAGGGGATTCACATCATATAGTGAATGTGGCCTTAGGATCTATGAGCATAGGGTGGACTTTCATGGATATTATTGGTGATATCCAGTTGTTTCTCAATATTTTGGAGGATTATAAGATTTCTCATATATATAGAGAAGTTAATGATATTCTAGATGCTATGGCTAAGTTGGGAAATAACAACAGTGGTTGGCAGTGTTGGAGGCTTATGTCTAGGTTAACTCTTGAGATTTAGAATCTTATTAATAAGGATAGAAGCACATGCACAAATTATTTATTTCAGGCTCCTTGTCATTATCACTCTCTAGATTATTAGAGGTGTCTATTTATTATGGCAAGGCAATAAGCTTGTTAAGGAGTCTACAAATCTTGAATTTTAAACTTAGTATGGAGAGAATAGGATTTTAATTTTCCAATCTCATTGGAATGGGACTAAGGATAGGAAAAAAGGGGTGCTAACTAGGAGACTCATTTATATGCCTACAAGATATGAGAGGGATGTGAGAAATGCCCATATAAATTAAGGGCTTATTATAAATACCAGTAGATAAGACATTGGTAGATAGATAGATCGAGTGACAACTTGGCTTGAAATAACATTAAGGAGGCAAAATACTACTAATCAAATTAATAAGTGGACATGTTGGCTAAAGAGGAGGATGAGAAGGCATATGATGATTGGGCATGATGATCAAAGGATATGATGGAATAAGAATAATCATTTCCCCATAATCCCCATCTCATGTGATCATCATTTTTGCTTAAGGTGGCTAGTGTGGGTCTTCTCTGAGGATGATAACTAGGATGGCAAATGTAATTCCAATCTCCAAAATTATTACACTATCATTTCTAGATTTTTGTGGCCTAGGAGCTAGTGGAAGTATTTTGAGGGGCCTATTAACATTATAAGGTATATTTCTAAATGGTCCTTTATTCCCTTTAATATTTTTCTCTTGTTACAAGATTTTTAGGGTTTAAAAATGGGTGTCAACATTGTTAATATTGAGTCCACCTCCCCTAAGGAATTCAGCTAGGATCCTATGATCTAACACATTATATAAGAGGGAAATGTGGATTCTTTCCTTGACATTATGAATGGACATGCTGAGAATCTATCTCACCAATTTTTAGAGTCCTGGGAGGAAGATTTTATACAGGTCTATCTAGGGGCATTGGTTTCAAAGTCTTAGAGGAAATGATTGGGTAAGCCACATGGACCCCCATAAAATGTAGAAAGCATTACAAACATAGTAGGGTGTTAGACCACAAAAATATGGTGATTTTTTTTTCATATAAGGATAATTTTTTTATGAAGCTTCATGGGGGTAAATCTACCTCATGATTCTGAAATAATTCATGCTCGAGGGTAGATTTAAGGTATTTTATCATTATTATTTTTTCTTGCTCAATCATTTTAGGAGTAAAATGGAGATCAGTTTCCCTTTTTCCTATTATCCTCTCTAGAAAAATTTATTAATCATGCAAAGGAATCTCATGCTACAAACTCCCCTATCATTACCATTCACCAATCCCTCATTCTAAGGTTTTACCACTTCCATTTGGCCTTTTGCCCACTGAAACCTACTAAATTCTATTTGTTGGAGGATAACCCATCAACTCTATTTCTTGATGTCAAAGGTAAAGATAAAAAATCCATTATAACTCCCAAAAGATCCTCTAAAATCCTGAAGGGGGGATGTAGGATTAAGGAATGTAAAATTCATGCTGGGACCCCAACCTCTGATATTAAACTAAAATCTCTGAAGAAAGCCAGTGGAAAACTTGTGATACCTATTCAGGAGACTAAGGTGGATACGATGGTGCCCACTAAAATGAAATGAATGGTTGGGGAGGATGAGGTAAAAGTGTCTAAGAAGGCTATAAATGAGAAAGAGGACTTTATTTTGGTTGAGAAGCCAATCAGAGATTTGGGCCCTTGCCCCAAATAGGAAGGGAGTGATCATGGGGGTGGTGCTGAGAAGCTTGGTGGAATAAGAGTTCATATATCTAATTATATTATGGGAATACCATCCATTCACCCCAAGGGAATTGAAAATTTTAATGACTCTGAGTCTTTTGAGGATTCCATGGGGGAGGAAAAAGATGAAACACATACTGAATCTGTTCATGAGGAGGAAGGAGCAAGCCATTTTTCTAAATTAAACAAATCTAGCTTGAAGGAGATGGAGGAGGCTATTTTTGAATCCTATGGAAATATTAAGCGAAACTGCTCATTATGTGTTAAGACTTCTAATAAAATTGTGGAGTTTAAATCTAAGATAGATAAGATATAGAAGAAATGGTGGGTGACGGTAGAATTTGTTGCCAAGTCTCTTCATCACATAGCTTCAGTGTTTGTTGTTGTCAAAGACCTTGATGAAAAAGTTAGGGATGTGGGGGTGGAAAGCCTCATTGATTACAAGGATATGGTTAAGTTTTTGGCCAATTATGGGACTGTTGATGGTCCTTAATTATCTTATCATCTTTCTTGTTTTAGTGATTTTTATTTTTTGTCTGATGTTCAAGTGATGGTAATGTACTATTTATGGCTCATTTGAAGCCTTTTTACCCTAGGAGCTATTTATTTAGGGTTTAGGACCTTTTTTTCCTATTGAACTTATCAAAAAAATTACAAGTTCATAGCTCCTAAACAACCAAGTCTTTTTTCTACATATATTGATCATGATTAAAGATCAAATACAAGTTCAAGCAATTTTAAAATATAAATATTGATTACTTACAACCTTAGTAAGACACAAACATTTGATAACATTTGAAATACCTAGACAAATTTTTTTCACACATGCATCTTGCTAAACCACTTACATGGATGCACCTTTGATTGAACTATTCCTCATTTGATGTTTACTTTAATGTAACCAAATTAGGTTATTTTTAAAATTTCCCATCTTATTTCAATCAAAACCACATTCTAAATTCAAAAAAACTTCAAACATTCAAAATTATTCCAAGGTAAAGATCATAAACCCAAACATGTTGAATTATACTCATAGTGGAGCTATTTATAACCCCTCTTTTAATCATGAGGTAATTTATAATTCATATGTATATGATCATTATGTTATCACTCTAGAGAGCATCCTATTTGAAGATATGTAAGACACACATTCTCTCCATATGATAAAATTGGAAATTATCAAAGTGTAGGAAACTCTGTACTAAGAAGAACCTCTAGAGAGGGCTAGTTCTCTTAATATTTATCTTTAAAAATTAAACTATTTTGATTTTTTGGGATGAAAGGGAAGAAAGAAACTGAAATGGAAATCCTATCTAATTGGGAGATGCACCTAAATGATTGGTATTCTTTAAAATATTTTTTTAAACTAAGGAATAAACATGAATCTAAAATAAAACTCTACATTTAATCCTTAACATCAGTGTTTCAAAAGAAGTCCTGAAAGAAGTTTGCAAAGCAAATTAAAATCCTAACTCTTTAAATAACTTACAGAGGATGAGATTTTCATAGCAGGTGTAGAAAGGACATAAAAAATGAGAAAGTATATGCCACTTTTATGATGTTACATATTCAAATTACACTCTATTCTAATCCAGAAAACATATGCAAAAAATCTTTTTTATTTGATAAATGGTGTCAATTAAATTTTTTGCTCTGCTTCAGGAATTATTCAAAAATGGATTCAAAAAGCCAATATATAAGCTTAAAACCTTAAATAAAGATAAATTGTCATGGAAAATATAATTATTGGTCTTGTTTGAGTTAAAATAATACTAAAATCCTTTTACAATATTAAATAAAGGCTTTAAAATCTTCTAAGTCTTCAAAAATTACATGTTCTTCATTTTTGGCATAGAATTGAGAAGTGGTGGGCCCATGTTGATTTTTAAACATTACTTTCATGAAAATAAAATTATAAATTGTAATATAAATACATATGAAAAGTGGGTTTAAGTTCTTGAATTTTCTTATCTTGCATGAAAAGCATGGGAGATGCATGAAACTAGTCAACCAAAGAGATTTGACCCTTAAGGACTAGTTAACTCAACTTGATCTCAACTTACATGAATTGGAACTTATGGATTGAATTTATAATGATATATCCATTTAGAAAACATATATTTCATGTGTTAAATACAAAATTAATTTATTTGATATATTTTCAATGCCATTCTTTACTTGCTTGATTGACAAATTAAGCCTATTAGGCCAATTAGGCCTAATAACATATCTTCTTACATTTGGACTTCATTAACATACAAAAATATGTCATGAAATATTAAAAAATAGTTAAATAAATTTTTAAAAAAAATTATCATCACAAGATATTTGATTTTGATGAGAAATCACTCACCATTCAGTTAACAAGGTTGACTAGGCCTATTTTGCTCCACTTTCCTACAGATTAGCCATTTTGATTGAGCTAGTTAGGAAAATTATGGGATGATTTATGACCAAATTAAAATTTAAATATAAATAAAAGTTCTTAGGATTTTATATCTATTTATTATATTTCATTGAAATGTCTTGTACTTCATTTTACATAATTTTTTTCACAAAAACCATGCATTATACCCTCATCCCTACATCTCCATGCATAAAATTGACATTTATAGAATCCACTATGAGTGTAATTAAAATTTAAAAAGGTTTTAGTTTGATCCAAGATTATTTTATATCAATAAAATAAACATTTTTCAAAACTCATTTTTTGAGGGTTTAGGAGGGCTTTGAAGCTAAATCTTCAAAATGATGGTTCATGAAGTAAAAACCTCTAAATCTAAAAATATTGAAATTAATATGTATCACACTAATCCCTCAAAAATTATTTAAAATATTGGGTTATCATACAAAATATATGAAAAGTTATCATGTGGAGAAATTTCTCTATGGGGTTTTGACTACATTCTAAGTTACCTACACTCTTAATGATTATTTATAAAGAAAATACGCTCAACAAATCTTAAATTTTCATTAATTATAAGTAAATTTTGGTCCTAAAAATATAATAAGAGAGTTGACCAAACTCCACATGTGGTGAAAGATATGAGCATCTGAATAGGAGGCTTAGAAGGGTATCTAGAACTACAAAAAATAAAAAATTTACCAAAATAAAAATAACTCTTTGCTTTCTTCTAAATTAATGAAAAAATCATCATTGTATATGTAAAATTATATCAAAACACTCTAAAATCATATTTTTCTTAAAAATTCAAAAAACCCCTTTTTGGTCTATATGCCTATTTGCTTGCATAAGCCTATATGAGCATGGCTTGCTTAACATTTGGAGTTATGAAAATATTTAAAGGTATAATTATGATGTAACAATATCATACCATTCTTTTGAAACTTTTATCTAGACTTAAAAACTTTTGTGGCACTCTAGAACGTTGCTTGGTCTAATGGTAATCTCCAACAAACATGCTGAGGACTATTACAAAATAACAAGTATCTTCACTTGTTAAATGGCCATAAATTTTTTTCATAAGGTTATCCAATTCATGATGAAATTTTTTAAAAAATTTGAGGTCCTAAAATCACCTAAAACTCTCAAAATCCTCAATTTCCTTCAAAATTAACCCCCTATACATGGACTGTTTGCATATTTGAACTTGACAATGCTCTTTTAAAATGAAAATGACCCATTTACAATCCATTATAATATTTTTTTTACCAAAATTAGTTATTTTAGGCCAAAATTGATTGATTTGACCTGATGAAATGTGATATTGAAGAGATTTAGGAAAGTTTTGATTGATAGGGGTAGTAATTTGACCTTAACATGCCTTATTACTAACAGCTTTATCTTCTTAAATCACCTTCACGTCATATCTCTACACCTTTTCTTGAATGTATTTCCATGAAGGAAAGGATTTTGTCTTATGAGGAGGAAGGGATGAAGGATTAATGATCTCTTTCTTGAATTCAACATCCTATATGATGCTTGATTATCCTCTTTCTTGCTTAACTCTATGATTTTGTTCCAAGATGGGAAGGATAAAGGCTCCTTTTTGACCTATTGATTCTAGTTATGCTCCTCTTTCCTTATCTTTAGATTAAAATTTATGATCTACTTATCAATTTTATCCTAGAATATTTTATATTTAAAGTGGTCATGATCTCAACAATAGGTTGTGCCATAATAATCTCCTTGTTTCTTTGATAGTTCTCTTAGATATATCTCTAAGAAGGAAAGGTCTGAGAAATACATGAAGAACTTATTAAAATCAAAGAAGCACTTGGAATGGTCTCTTGAGGATAAATGGATGGTATATAAGAAGATTTAGGCTAAACCTATTGTTCCTTAAGGCCTTTTAGGTTGTCTTCAATACTTTGAATGTAACCACCTACATTGATCATCTCACCATTGAGATTACCCACCCCAATTAGCTCTCTCAATAAGTGTCCATTTCTCTTTTATTTTCTACAAAGAATATCTCACATAATGGATCAGGTGAGTAGGGGTGTATTGCCCATAATTTATCTATGAGTATAACTCTAGTACACACTTTTCAAGGATCACTAAGGATTGTTTAAGTGTTGGTATGGATTGGTAGATGCAAAATGGCCATGATTAAATAGGATAGATGGGTAGGATGGCTCATTATAAGGCAAGTTATACTAATCATGGTAAATATTATATGGATTTATACTAATAAGCCATTGGAGACCATTAATAAGCCAAATTATAAAAGTAATCAATATTTAAATGATACCTGATGTTCATAACTAACTTTAAATAGCTGAAAGTGGAACTTATCTTCTTCTGAGTGCCTCCAAAAGCTAGTGTGTAGAACAAAGGTACCACCAGGTGTGTAAGAAACTATTATCAATTTGGAGAGAACCTTATTTGAAGATGTGTAAGAAACACCTTCTCTCTAGATGATAAAATAATAGCTTCTTAGAGTGTGGGTGACTCTATACTGAGAAGAAAATCTAGAGAGGGCTAGTTCGCTTAAAATTTATCTCTAAAAACTATACTATTTTGATTTTTTAGGATGAAAAGGGAGAAGGAAAATGAAATGGAAAATCCGATCTAATTGGGTGATGCACCTATATGATTAGTATTCTTTTAAATTATTTATAAAATTAAGGCATAGATATGAATCTGAAGATAAATCTATATTTAATCCTGAACATTAGTGTTTCAAAAGAAAGCCTGAAAGAAGTTTGTAAAGTAAATTAAAATCCTAGCTCTTCAAATGACTTGTAGAGGATGAGATTTTCATAGTATGTGTGGAAAGGCCTAAAAAAAATATAAATTATATGCCACTTGTATACTGGTACATAGTCAAATTACACTCTATTTTGATCCAAAAAACATATGTAAAAAGTCTTCTTTATTTGTAAATGGTGTTAATTACAATTTTTGCTTTGCTTCAGGAATTATTCAAAAATGGATTCAAAAAGCCAATATACAAGTATAAAAAATTAAATAAATCCAAAGTGGCATGGAAAATATAAATATTAGTCTTATTTGATTTAAAATAAGACTAAAATCCTTTTACAATATTAAATAAAGGCTTTAAAATATTTCAAGTCTTTAAAAATTGCATGTTCTTTATTTTTGGCATAGAATTAAGCAGTGGTGTGCCCATGTTGAATTGTAAACATTAATTTAAAGGAAATAATATCATAAATTTTAATATAAATCCATATTAAAAATGGTTCTAAGTTATTGAATTTCATTATCTTGCATGAAAAGCATGGGAGATGCATGAAACTAGTCAAACTAGTCAACCAAAGAGATAGGACCCTTAAGGACTAGTTAACTCAACTTGCATGAATTAGAGCATGTGAATTGAATTTATAAAGATATATTCATTTAAAAAACATATATTTCATGTGATAAATGTAAAATTAATTCATTTGATATATTTTCAATGCCATTCTTAATTTGCTTGATTGAGCAATTAAGCCTATTAGGCCAATTAGGCCTAACAGCCTATCTTATTGCATTTGGACTTCATTAAAGATGAAAAAAAAATCTATGAACCTGAAAAAATAATTAAATATAATTGAAAAAACTTTTAACATCACAAGATATTTGATTTTGATGAGAAAACACTCCTCATTCATTCAACAGGGTTGACTAAACCTATTTTACTCCATTTTCCTACAGACTAACCATTTTGATTGAGCTGGTTTGGAAAACTTTAGGATTATTTATGAACAAATTAAAAATTTAAGATGAAAAATAAGTCTTATGATTTTATATTCATTGATTATATTTCATTGAAGTATCTTGTAATTCATTTTACATGGTTTTTTCCACAAAAAACATTATTTATGCCCTCATCCATACATATTAATGTATAAAATTGATATTTATGTAATTATATATTATTTTAATTGACATTTTAAAATTTTTTAGGTTTATCCAAGATGATTTAATATCAATAAAATCAATATTTTAAAAAACTAGTTTTTTGAAGGTTTAGGAGGGCTTTGAAGTTGAATCTTCAAAAAGATGGTTCATGAAGTACAAAAATCCAAATATAAAAATATTTTTATTGATATGTATCACACTTACCCATAAAAAATCTCTAAAAATATTGAGTTACCATTCAACATATATAAAAATTTATCATGTGGAGAAATATGCTCATGGAGTTTTGACTACACTCTAAGCTCCCTACGCTCTTAACGATTGTTCATAAAAAAAATATCATAAAATGGTCTCAAATTTTCATTAATTATAATTAAATAAGGTTCCTAAAAACATACTAATATAATTTATCCAAAATCCACTTGTGGTGAAAGATATGGACATCTGAATAGGAGGCTTAGAAGGGTGTCTAGAACAACAAAAAATGAAAAATTTACCAAAATGAAAATAACCCTTAATATACTTACCAATGCCTAAAAACATCATCATGGGGTCTATACCATGCTATCAAAACACTCTAAAAATACATTTTACTTGAAAAGTCAAAAAATCCCTTTTTGGCCTATATGCCTATTTGCTTATATAAGCTTGTATGAGCATAGTTTGATTAAATTTTAGAGTTATGAAACTATTTAAAGGTATAATTATGATGTAAAAACACATTCTCATTATTTATAAACTTTTACCTAGACTTAGAAACCTCTGTGGCACTCTAGAATGATGTCTACTCTAATGGTAATCGCCAACAGACATGTTGAGGAGTGTTACAAAATAGAGAGTATCTTCACTTATTAATTTGCCATAAAAATTTATAAGAAGGTTCTCAAACTCATGATTACCTTGTGTATAAAATTTGAAATCTTGAAACTACCTGTAGCTTTCATAATCCTTAATTTCCTTCAAAATTGACCCCTTATGCATGGATTATTTGCATATTGGAACTGGACAATGCTCTTTTGAAATGACAATGACCCATTTAAAATACATTTTTGACATTTTTAAATAAAATTAATGATTTGAGGCCATAATTTATTGGTTTTAATTGATGCAAAGGGATATTGGAGAGATTTAGGAAAGTTTTGAATGATAGGGGCATTAATTTGACCTTAATAGGCCAAATTACTAACAACTTTGTCTTCTTGGATCACCCTCAACTCATATTTATACACTTTTTCTTGAATGGATTTCTATGAAGGAAAGGATTTTGTCAACTAAGGAGGAAGGGATGAAGGTTGAATGATTTCTTACTTAAATTTAGCATCCTGAATGATGCTTGATTGTTCCTCTTTCTTGTTAACTCCATGATTTGGTTCCAAGATGGGAAAGATAAAGGATTTTTTGACCCTTTTATTCTAGTTATCCTCTTCTTTCCTTATCTTTAGTTCCAATTCTCTGATCTCCTTATCAATATTCTCCTAGAATATCTTCTCTTTAAAGTGGTCAGTGATCTCAACAATAGGCTGTGCCATAACAATCTTTTTCTTTCTTTGATAGTTATCTTAGATATATCTCCAAGAAGACAAGGTCTGATAAATACATGAAGAACTTGAAAAAATCAAAAGAACACATGGAATGGTCTCTTGAAGAGATATGGATGGCATATAAGAAGAGTGATAGTGAACATGTTGTTCCTTAAGGCCTTTTAGTTTGTCTTCAATACTTTGAATGTAACCACCTATATCCATCATCTCACCAGTGAGATTACCCCAATTGGCTCTCTCAATAGGCATCCATTGCTCTTTTATTTACTACAAAGAATCTTTCACATAATGAATCAGGTGAGCAAGGGTATCTTGGCCATAATATCTTTGTGTATAGCTCTAGTGCATGCTTTTCAAAGATCACTAAAGTTTGTTTAGGTGTTGGTATGGATTGCGTAGATGAAAAATGGCCATGATTAGGTTGGATAGATGGGTAGGATGGGTCATGATAAGGTAGGTTATATTGATCATAGTAAAGATTATATGGATCCATACTAAAATAAGCCATTAAAAACCATTAGTAATCCAAATTCTAAAAATAATCAATATTCAAATGATACTTGATGTTCATAACCAACTTTGAATAGTTGAACTTATCTTTTTCTGAATGCTTCCAAAAGCTAGTGTGTACAACGAAGGTCCCACCAGGCATGCCAAAAACTATTATCACTCTAGAGAACACCTTGTTTGAAGATGTTTAAGGCACACCTTTTCTCTTAAATTACACAATTATAAATTCTTAGATTGTGGGTGACTCTATACTGAGAAGAACCTCTAGAGATGGTTGGTTCCCTTAAGATTCATCTCTAAAAACTAAACTATTTTGATTTTTTGGGATGAAAAGGGAGAATGAAATTGAAATAAAAAATCCTATCTAATTAGGTGATGCACTTGAATGATTGGTATTATCTGAAATATTTTTTTAAACTGAGTAAGGCACACATATGAATTTGAAAAAAATCTGCATTCAATCCTAAACATCAGTGTTTCAAAAGAAGGCTTGAAAGAAGTTTGCAAAGAAAATTAAAATCCTAGCTCTTCAAATAACCTATAGAGGATGAGATTTTCATAGTAGGTGTGGAAAGGACCTATAAAAATGGAAAGTATATGGCACTTATATGCTGGTACATAGTCAGATTATACTCTATTCTCATCCAAAAAACATATGCAAAAATCTTTTTTATTTGACAAATGGTGTTAATTACAATTTTTTCTCTACTTCGGGAATTATTCAAAAATAGCTTCAAAAAGCTAATATATAAGTATAAGACCTTAAATAAATCCAAATTAGAAAGGAAAAGATAAGGATTAGTCTTTTTTTTGAGTTAAAATAAGACTAAAATCTTTTTACAATATTAAATAAAGGCTTTAAAATCTTCTAAGTCTTCAAAAATTGCATGTTCTTCATTTTTGGCATAGAATTGACAAGTGGTGGGCCTATGTTGAATTTTCAAGTTTAATTGAATAAAAATCATGACATAAATTGGAATATAAATCTATATTAAAAGTGGGTTTAAGTTTTTGAATTTCCTTATCTTGCATAAAAAGCATAGGAGATGCATGCAACTAGTTAAATTAGTCAATCGAAGAGATTTGACCCTTAAGGATTAGTTAACTCAACTTGAGCTCAACTTGCATTAATTATAAATTATGGATTAAATTTATAATTATATATCTATTAAAAAAAAAATGGCACATGGTAACTTAAAAATTACTTTATTTTATATATTTTCAATGCCCTTCTTTACTTGCTTGATTGACCAAGTAAGCCTATTAGGCCAATTATGCCTAATAGCCTATGATATTTTATTTGGACTCTATTAAACTTGAAACAAGATGAAATTAAAACTAAAAAAATAATTAAATATACCTAAATTTTTTTATCATCACAATATATTTTATTTTGATGAAAAAACACTCACCATTCAGTCAACAGGGTTGACTAGGCCTATTTTGCTCCATTTTCCTGCAGACTAGCCATTTTGATTGAGCTAGTGGGGACACTTATGAGATTATTTCTGACCAAATTAAAATTTTATAATGACAAAAAAGTTTTAGGATTTGATCTTCACTGATTATATTTTATTGAAGTGTCTTGTACTTTATTATACATATTTTTTCCATAAAAAAATGATCTATGCCCTCATCCATACATCTCTATGAATAAAATTAATATTTATATAATATTATTTGAGTTTAATTTGACATTCAAATTTTTTTTAGGTTGATCTAAGATGATTTTATAGCAATAAAATCAATATTTTACAAAACTAGTTTTTTGAGGGTTTAGAAGGGCTTTGGAGTTGCATCTTCAAAATGATGGTTCATGAAGTACAAACCCCCAAATCTCAAAATATTTACATTTATATTTATCACATTTACCCCTTAAAAATCTTTTAAAATATTGGATTACCATGCAAAATATATGAAAATTTATCACATGAATAAATCTGACTATAGGGTGTTGACTGCATTCTGAGCTACCTATGCTCTAAATGATTGTTCATAAAGAAAATGCCCTCATCTAGTCTCAATTTTTTTTAATTATAATTAAATATTTGTCCTAAAAACATACTAAAATAATTTATACAAACTCCACATGTGGTGAAAGATATGCATATCTGAATAGAAGGCTTGGAAGGGTGTCTAAGACTATAAAAAATGAAAAATTCACCATAATGAAAATAACTCTTCATCTATGTAAAAATTTATGAAAACATAACCAATTTTTCTTTACCATACTATAAAATCACTTTGAATCACATTTTTATTGAAAATTCAAAAAGCCCCTTTTTGACCTATATGCCTATTTGCTTGCATAAGCTTGTATGAGCATGGTTTGATTAAAATTTAGAGTTACGACACTATTTAAATATCTGATTATGATGTAACAACATAATTCCATGACTTTTAGACTTTTACCTAAACTTATAAACCTATGTAGCACTTCAAATAAATGCCTTCTCCAATGGTAATCTCCAACGAACATGCTAAGGATTGTTATAAGAAATAAAGTATATCCACTTATTCAATGGACATACAACTTTATAAAAAAGTTATCCAACTCATAATGACCTTGTTTATGAAATTTTAGGTTTTGAAACAACTTGAATCTCTCATAATCCTTAATTTATTTCAAAATTGACCCCCTATACATGGGCTATTTGCATATTTGAACTTGACAATGTTCTTTTGAAATGACAATGACCCATTTACAATCCATTTTTGATTTTTTTTAATAAAAATTAGTGATTTTAGGCCATAATTTATTGGTTTGAAATGATGTAAATAGATATTGGAAAGATTTAGGAAAGTTTCAATTGATATGGGTAGTAATTTGAGTTTATTAGGCCAAATTACTAACAACTTTGTCTTCTTGGATCACCTTCACCTCATCTCTCTACACTTTTTATTAAATATATTTCCATGAAGGAAAGGATTTTTTATTATAAAATGGAAGGGATGAAGGCTGAATGATCTCTCACTTAGATTTAACATCCTGAATGATGCTTGATTATTCCTCTTTCTTGTTTAATTTCATGATTTGGTTCCAGGATGGGAAAGTTAAAGAATCTTTTTTGACCTTTTGATTCTAGTTATCCTCCTATTTATTATCTTCAAATCTAACTCTTTGATCTACTTATCAAAATTCTCTTGAAATATCTTGTCTTTAAAGTGGTCAATTATCTCAACAATAGGTTGTACCATAACAATCTCCTTCTTTCTTTGACATTTATCTTGGATGGATCTCCAAGAAGGGAAGGTCTGATAAATACATGAATAACTTGACAAACTCAAAGGAACACTTGGAATGGTCTCTTGAGGAGAAATAGATGGCATATAAAAAGAGTGAGACTGAACCTATTATTCCTTAAGGCATTTTAGTTTATCTTCAATGTTTTGAATGTAACCACCTACATCCATCATCTCAACAGTGAGATTACCCCAATTGGATATCTCAATAGGTGTCCATTTCTCTTTTATTTAATGTAAGGAATCTATCACATAATGGATTAGGTGAGCGAGGGTATCTTGGCCATAATATCTCTATGATTATAGCTCTAATGCATGATTTTCAAGGATCACTAAAGTTTGTTTAAGTTTTGGTATGGATTGGATAGATAAAAAATGGCCATGATTAGGTTGGATAGATGGGTAGGATGGCTCATGATAAGGTAGGTTATATTGATCATAGTAAAGATTATATGGATCCATATTGAAATAAGTCATTAGAGACCATTAGTAAGCTAAATACTAAAATTAATCAATATTCAAATGATACCTAATGTTCATAACTAGCTTTGAATAGCTAAAAGTGGCACTAATATTCTTCTAACTGCCTCCAAAATCTAGGAGGTAAAACAAAGGTCCCATCGGACATGCATAAACTATTATCACTCTGGTAAGTGCCTTGTTTGAAGATGTGTAAGACACACCTTCTATATATATAATATAATTGGAACTTATCAGAGTGTGGATGAATATGTAATAATAATAACCTTTAGAGAGGGATGGTTCTCTTAAGATTTATCTCTTAAAACTAAACTATTTTGATTCTTTGGGATGAAAAAAGAGAATGAAGCTGAAATAGAAAATTCTATCTAATTGGGTGATGTACCTAAATGATTAATATTATTTGAAATATTTTTAAAATTGAGTAAGGTGAATATATGAATCTAAAATAAAACTTTTCATTCAATCTTAAACATCAGTGTTTTAAAATAATGCCTAAAAGAAGTTTTCAAAGTAAATTAAAATCCTAGCTCTTCAAATGATCTGTAGAGGATGAGATTTTCATAGTAGGTGTGGAAAGTACCTAAAAAAATGGAAATTATATGCCACTTTTATGCTGATACATATTAAAATTACACTCTATTCTGATCCAAAAAACATATGCAAAAAACCTTCTTTATTTGATAAATGGTGTTAATTCCAATTTTTGCTCTGCTTCAAGAATTATTGAAAAATGGCTTCAAAAAACCAATATATAAGTCTAAAAGTTTAAATAAAAACAAATTGGCATGGAAAAGAGAAGGATTAGTCTTATTTGATTTAAAATAAGACAAATTCTTTTACAATATTAAATAAAGTCATGAAAATCTTCCAAGTCTTCAAAAATTGCATGTTCTTCATTTTTGGCATAGAATTGACAAGTGGTGGGCCCATGTTGACTTGTATAACTTATTTTCATGAAAATAATTCAATAAATTATAATATAAATCCATATTAAAAATGGTTTAAACTATTTAATTTCATTATCTTGCATGAAAAGCATGGGAGATGCATGAAACTAGTCAAACTAGTCAATCAAAGAGATTTGACCTTTAAGGACTAGTTAACTCAACTTGAGCTCAACTTGCATGAATTAAAAATTGTGGATTGAATTTATATTAATATATCTATTTAAAATATATATATGGCATGTGGTAACTACAAAATTAATTCATTTGATATATTTTCAATGCCATTCTTTACTTGCTTGATTGACCAATTAAGCCTATTAGGCCAATTAGGCTTAATAGCCTATCTTATTACATTTTAAATCCATTAAAAATATAAAAATATGCCATGAAACATGAAAACATAATTAAATATACATGAAAAAACTTGTATCATCATAAGATATTTGATTTTGATGAGAAAACACTCACCATTCAGTCAACAGGGTTGACTAGGCCTATTTTGCTCTATTTTATTATAGACTAACCATTTTGATTGAGATGGTTAGTAAATTAATCATATTATTTATGACCAAATTATAATTTTATGATGAATAAAAAATATTATTATTTTATCTCCATTGATTATATTTCATTGAAGTATCTTGTACTTCATTTTACATGACTTTTTCTACAAAAAACATGATGTATACCCTCATCCATACATCTCCATAAATAAAATTGATATTTATAGATTAATATCTAATTTTAATTTATATTTTAAAAGTTTTAATTTTTATCTAATATGATTTTATAGTAATAAAATCAACATTTTTCAAAACTAGTTTTTTGAGGGCTTAAGAGGGCTTTGAAGTTGAATCTTCAAAATGATGGTTCATGAAGTAAAAACATCCAAATTTAAAAATATTTAAATTTATGTGTATTAAAATTACTCCTCAAACATCTATAAAAATATTGTGTTACCATTCAAAATATATGAAAAGTTATCACATAGACAAATCTATCTGTGGGGTTTTGACTACATTCTAAGCTGCCTACGCTCTTAATAATTGTTCATAAATTAAATAATATAAAATAGTATCAAATTTTAATGAATTATAATTAAATATGATTCATAAATATATAATAATATATTTTTACCAAACTCCACATGTGGTGAAAGATATGAGCATCTGAATAGGAGGCTTGGAAGCATGTTTAGAACTATAAAAAATAAAAAATTCACCCAAATAAAAATAAATATTCACCTACTTCCCAATGCATAAAAATTACATCATATATTCTATACCATACTATAAAAATAATTTTAAATCACATTTTTCTTAAAAATTAAAAAAAAAATCCTTTTTAGTATATATATGTGTATTTGCTTGCATAAGCTTGTATGAGCATGGTTTGCTTAAAATTTGGAGTTTTGACACTATTTAAAGGTTTTATTATGATTTAAAAACATCATAAAATATTTTATAAACTTTTATCTAGACTTAGAAACCTCTGTGGCACTCCAGAATGATGTTTGTTCCAATGGTGATCTCCAACAGTTATGTTGAGAACTGTTACAAAACAAAAAAGTATCTACAATTGTTTAATAGACATAAATTTTTTTCAAAAATTTATCCAAATACTAATGAACCTATGTATAAAATTTAACCACCTGAATCTCTCAAAATCCTTAATTACCTTCAAAATTGACTCCTTATGCATGGACGTTTGCATATTTGAACTTAACAATGCTCTTTTGAAATGAAAATGACCCATTTACAATTCATTTTTGATATTTTTTACCAAAATTAGTAATTTTAGGCCAAAATTGATAGGTTTGACCTCATTCAAAGGGATATTAGATAGATTTAGGAAAGTTTCAAATGATAGGAGTATCAATTTGACCTTAACATGTCAAATTACTAATAACTTTGTCTTCTTAGATCACCTTCACCTCATCTCTCTATGTTAAGCATGGAAAATACTAAGAGGGGGGGTGAATTAGTATATCATATATCTTATAAAACTTTCCCTTAATCAAATTCACTTAATCAAACATTCAAGATATGTAATAAAACTCAAACAATAAACATCACACAAGAAAGAGAGAGACACCAGATATAACGTGGAAACTCAATGTGGAAAAAACCACAGAGAACAATCTCAAGTATATGAATGAGCACCAACCCAAAAAATATTCACAAGCCAAACTTGTAGGAGCACTATACCTCTTTGCTGAGCACCAACCCAACTACTATTCGTGAGCACCAACCCACAGGAGCACCATACCCCTTTACTAGGCACCAACCCAGCTATTATTCGTGAGCACCAACCCACATGAGCACCAACCACTTTGTGTATACCACAAATCTATCTCTCAATATTGCTATATCAACAAATGATAGTTCAATACAACATCTCTTTCCTCTCTCTCACCTTTTCTCTTCTAAACTAGATATAACAAATACAAATCATATTCAACTCTCACAATTGCTCTTCTAAGTTAGATAATACAATATCAAATCAACCACTTTCTTTCATATTTACAAATGGATTCTCAAGCCTTTATTTATAGCTTTCCAAATGACCTTTGTCCTTCTCCCTTTGTGACCCTTCAATCCTCATAGAAAATGGCACCAATCTTGGATGACCCTTCATATTCAAGCCTTTGAAAAGTAATGTGGTGACCCTTCATGACCAAAAACGTCCTTCCCACTTTTGTCCTTATCTTTGGTGACTTTTCATATTCCTCAAAGTGTCCCTTCATGAGAAATTTTGCCCTTACTCTTTTGTCTTCACTTGGTGACTCTTGGAATTCCCCAAGATGACTCTTCATGGGAACATGCATCACATCCTTCTTTTGTCTTTACGCCATGGCTCTTCGACTTCTCCATGGGCCCTTATTTTGTCTCATATGCAACCAAAAATATATTCGTTAATATTAAATAAATATTAACTCATATTAGCCAAGATATATTTATTGCAAACAACAATAAATGCAATGGGGCCTTTATCACCAATAATGCTAAACCTTTGACATCAATGACAATATTTCCAACATTCTACACTTTTTATTAAATGGCTTTCCATGAAATAAATTATTTTGTCTTCTGAGGAGGATGGGATGAAGACTAAATGATCTCTTGCTTTAATTTAGCATCTTGAATGATGCTTGATTGTTCTTCTTATTTAACTCCATGATTTGGTTCCAAGATGGGAAAGATAAAGGCTCTTTTTTGACTTTTTGATTTTGGTTCTCGTCCTCTTTTCTTATCTTTAGATCCAACTCTATGATCTACTTATCAATATTGTCTTGGAATATCTTCTCTTTAAGTGGTCAATGATCTCAATAACAAGATGTGCTATAACAATCTCCTTCTTTCTTTGACAGTTCTCTTGGATAGATTTCTAAGAAGGGGAGGTATGAGAAATACATGAAGAACTTGTAAAACTCAAAGGAGCACTTGGAATGATCTCTTTAGGAGAAATAGATGGCATATAATAAGTGTGAGGTTGAACCTATTGTTTCTTAAAGATTTTTAGTTTGTCTTCAATACTTTGAATGTAACTACCTACATCCATCATCTCACCAGTAAGATCACCCCAATTGGATCTCTCAATAGGTGTCTATTACTCTTTTATTTTTTGCAAAGAATATATCACATAATGGATCAGGTGAGTAGGGGCATCTTGGCCATAATATCTCTATGAGTACATCTCTATTACATGCTTTTTAAGGATCACTAAAGTTTGTTTAAGTGTTGTTATAGATTGGGTAAATTTAAAATGGCCATGATTAGGTTGGATAGATGGGTAGGTTGGCTCATGATAAAGTAGGTTATATTGATCATAGTTAATATTATATGGATCCATACTAAAATAATCCATTAGAGACCATTACTAAGTTAAAATATGAAATTAATCAATATTCAAATTATACTTGATGTTCATAACTAGTTTTGAATAGTTGAAAGTGGCACTAATCTACTTCTGAATGCCTCCAAAAGCTAGTGTGTAGAACAAAGGTCCCACAAGGTGTGCCAAAAATTATTATCACTCTGGAGAGCACCTTGTTTGAATATGTGTAAGACACACCTCTCTATATGATACAATTAGAACTTCTCAGAGTGTGGATGACTCTATGCTAAGAAGAACCTCCAAAGAGGGTTGGTTCTCTTAAGATTTATCTCTAAAAACTAAACTATTTTGACTTTTTAAGATGAAAAAGGAGGAGGATATTGGAATAGAAAATCTTATCTAATTAGGTGATGCACTTTAATGATTAGTATTTTTTGAAAGTTTTTATAAAATTGAATAAGGCACACATATGAATCTGAAATAAAACTCTGCATTCCATCGTGAACATCAGTGTTTCAAAATAAGGCTTGAAAGAAGTTTGTAAAGTAAATTAAAATCCTAGCTCTTTAAATGACCTGTAGAGGATGAGATTTTTATATTAGATGTGAAAAGGACCTAAAAAGGGAAAATAGATGCCACTTGTATGCTATTACATAGTCAAATTACACTCTATTTTGATCCAAAAAACATATGCAAAAATCTTTTTTATTTGATAAATGGTGTCAATTATTATTTTTGTTTTGCTTCAGGAATTATTCAAAAATGGCTTCAAAAAGACAATATATAAGTCTAAAACCTTAACTAAAGGAAAATTATAATGGAAAAGAGAAGGATTAGTCTTCTTTGAGTTAAAATAAGACTAAAATCTTTT
Source organism: Torreya grandis (assembly GCA_037957365.1). Lineage (NCBI taxonomy): Eukaryota > Viridiplantae > Streptophyta > Pinopsida > Cupressales > Taxaceae > Torreya > Torreya grandis. The sequence continues at coordinate 813,337 of JARHVA010006424.1, forward strand.
TACAATATTAAATAAAGGCTTTAAAATCTTTCAAGTCTTTAAAAATTTCATGTTCTTCATTTTTGGCATATAATTGAGAAGTGGTCAGCCCATGTTGACTTTTAAAACTTATTTTCATGAAAATAATGTCATAAATTGGAATATAAATCCATACTAAATATGGGTTTAAGTTCTTTAATTTCCTTATCCTGCATAAAAAGCATGGGAGATGCATGAAACTAGTCAAACTAGTCAACTGAAGAGATTTGACCCTGAAGGACTAGTAAACTCAACTTGACCTCAAATTTCATGAATTATAGGTTGTGCATTGAATATATATATATATATATATATATATATATATATATAAAACATATATGTCATGTGGTAATTTCAAAATTAATTCATTTAATTTATTTTCAATGTCATTGTTTACTTATTTGATTAACCAATTAAGCGTATTAGGCCAATTAGGCCTAATAGCCTATCTTAATGCATTTAGACTCCATTAAACCTAAAAAAATCATCATAAAACCTTTAAAAATTTTAAATAAACATGTAAAAACTATTATCATCACAATATATTTGATTTTTATGAGAAAAGACTCACCATTCAGTCAATAGGATTGACTAAGATTATTTTGCTCTATATTCCTCCAGACTAGCCATTTTGATTGAGTTGGTTGGGACACTTATGTGATTATTTATAACCAATTAAAATTTTTAGGATGAATAAAAAGTCTTAATATTTTATCTCCATTGATTATATTTCATTCAAGTGTCTTGTACTTAATTTTACATGTTTTTTTTCCAAAAAAAATGATTTATACCCTCATCTATACATATTCATGCATAAAATTGATATTTATGAAATGCTCTCTAAGTTTAATTGACATTTTAAAATATTTAAGGTTGATCCAAGATGATTTGATAGCAATAAAATCAACATTTTACAAAATTGATTTTTTGAGGGTTTAAGAGGGATTTGAAGCTAAATCTTCAAAAAGATGATTCATGAAGTAAAAAACTACAAATATAAAAATATTTATATTTATGTGTATCAAACTGACCCATAAAATGTCCTTTCAAATATTGGATTATCATTAAAAATATATGAAAAGTTATCATATAGAGAAATCTTTAAATGGTCTCAAATTTTCATTAAATATAATTGAATATGGTTCCTCATAACATACTAATAGTTTTTGGCCAAATTCCACATAGTGAAATATATGAGTATCTGAATAGTAGGCTTGGAAGGGTGTCTAAAACTAAAAAAAAAAAAAAAAAAAATTACCAAAATGAAAATAAATCTTCACCTACTTCCCAATGACTAAAAATATCATAATGGGGTCTATACCATGCTATCAAAACATTCTAAAAGAACATTTTTCTTGAAGATTCAAAAATCCTCTTTTTGACCTATATGCATATTTGCTTGCATAAGCTTGTATGAGCATGGTTTACTTAAAATTTGGAGTTGTGACACTATTTAAAGGTCTTATCATAAAAACATCATCCCATGCTTTTAAATTTTTTAATTGGACTTATAAACCTATGTGGTCTTTTAGAATGATGCTTTCTCCAATGAAAATCTCTAATGGACATGCTGAGGACTGTTACAGAATAATAAGTATCTCCACTTATTCAATGGCCATAGTTTTTTTTAAAAATATTATCCAACTCATGATGACCCTATGTACAAAATTTAAGGTCTTAAAGCCACCTAAACTTTCAAAATTGACCCCTTATGCATTGACCATTTGCATATTTGAACTTGACAACACTCTTCTAAAATGACAATGACACATTTACAATCCATTTTTGATATTTTTACCAAAATTAGTGCTTTTAGGTCACAATTAATCGGTTTGACTTGATGCAAAGGTATATTAGAGAGATTTAGAAAAGTTTAAAATGATAGGGGCATTAATTTGACTTAACAAGCCAAATTACTAACAAATTTATCTTCTTGGATCACCTTCACCTCATCTCTCTACATTTTTTCTTGAATGTCTTTCCATGAAGGAAAGGATTTTGTATTTTGAGGAGGAAGGGATGAATGTTGAATGATCTCTTGCTTGAATTCAACATTCTAAATGATGCTTGATTGTTCTTCTTTCTTTCTTAAATCCATGATTTTGTTCCAAGATGTGAAAGATAAAGGATCTTTTTTGACCTTTTGATTCTAGTTATCCTCCTCTTTCCTTATTTTTAGCTCCAACTCTCTGATTTGCTTATCAATATTATCTTAGAATATCTTCTCTTTAAAGTGGTTAGTGATCCCAATAGTAGGCTATGACATATAAATCTACTTATTTCTTTGACAGTTCTTTTGGATAGATCTCCAACAAGAGAAGGTTTGAGAAATACATGAATAACTTGGAAAACTCAAAGGATCACTTGGAATGGTCTTTTGAGGAGAAATGGATGACATATAAGAAAAGTGAGACTAAACCTATTGTTCCTTAAGGCCTTTTAGTTTATCTTCATTACTTTGAATGTAACCACCAACATCCATCTTCTCACCAGTGAGATTACCCCAATTAGCCCTCTCAATAGGTGTCCTTTGCTCTTTTATTTTCTGTAAAGAATCTCTCACATAATGGATCAGGTGAGTAGGGGTATCTTGGCCATAATAACTCTATGAGTACAACTCTAGTACATGCTTTTAAAGAATCACTAAAGTTTTTTCAAGTGTTGGTATGGATTGGGTAGATGAAAAATGGCCATGATTAGGTTGGATATATGGTTATTATGGCTCATGATAAGACAGGTTATACTAATTATTGGTAATTTGGCCTATCAAGGTCAAATTCCAACCCTTGTAATTCAAAATTTTTAGAAACCATCAATAGCCTTTGCAAGCTAATCAAATCAATATTTTTAGTCTAAAAAGTCATTTTTTGGTATTTGAAATATCAAATTTATCTTAAAATGTCATTAAATTATTCCAAATAACTTTATTTATATTCAAAAATATAACTTTAACCTTATCCTAAAATGTCATGGCTTATAAAAATAATTAATGCATTTTTAAGCTAAAAAGACTTATTATGGACCCACACATGCCAAAATTAAACTCAAAATCATGGAAAAGTTTAATTTCAATGTCTAAATATGCAATATATTAATGAAAATCTATATCATGCATTATCGTGGAGGTGAAATCTTAAATTCCTTTTAAAAAGACAAAAATAAGTTATTTTCTTCACTTTTAAGAAGAAAAGTATAGATTTATATGGATTGTTTACATTAGGGGAAGGGAAAATTAGTAAAAGGTAATTAAAAATCTTCATCATAAGTCTCATGGAATTTAGATGTATCAAATGGCCAAAACTGTTTCATATAGGCAGCCCTCCTAGTTTGCACATAGTGACTTGCTTGTAGGTTTGATGATGGTACAATTAGATAAAGAAGGGAAAAAATATTAATTTTTGGGTGTAAAAATTAGACTCATAGGGATTTATCATAGATTATTTGATTTTTTAATTGTAATTTACATGTTCATGTACCATCAGGTTTAAGATAGGCTAATTTTTATAGCATTACAACCAAGAAGGCAACAAATTTTTCTCAATTTCTCCTCACCTGAGAAGGGTTTTATAGAATTTAAAATTGTTCCATAATATTTATGAATTAATATATATCTAAATTTTATACTTTATATATTATTAATACATTTAATGGTCTAATAGATCAAGAAAAAATAGCCAGTTAAATATGCAAATTAACATGCTTTCAAGAAGAGTGCAGGGTTGGAGAGAGAAAAAATATTTTTTCAAGATTCCAATTTTAGATATTTTTCATAATTTAATCCATATTTTAATGTTTTAAATTATATTTACCAAATAAATTTTCTAAAAATATCTATTATTTGGCAAATATTGGTACATCCAAGCTTCCAAAAGGGCCTAGTTTAGCCTGATTTAAGGATATTTTGCTTTTTTTAAAGTTTTTTAATGAAAAACTAGGTTTAAATAGACCATTAAACTAATTTAATATTATTTTATATATAAAACATCCATTACATATTAAATAAAATCTAAAAATATGCAAAAATACATTCAAGTATGCGCAAATTCCATGCAAAAGGGGGACATTTTTGAGAAAATTTGAGGTTTATAGCATCTAAATGTGGAGTTTTGACTCTAAATTTGGTGTGTAGTATCATAATGAGTTGATTAATAATAAATAAAAATTTAAATTCCATTGGAAAGGTGTAATTTATTTATATTTTTACACATATCTAAGCCTCTCAAAACATAGTCAAGAAGAAAGCAAGCTTGAGCAAGATGAGGCCTCCAAGAAAAAGATTCAATATTTTGGTTGTTTATAACCATTATGTGAGTTTTTAAGTATATAATGATGTTTTAAAAGATTTTAAAATTAATAAATAACCATGTATTTCTATTTTTAATATTTTAAGAAGCTTCTAAGTGACATAAGTTATCTTAACATGCCATCTTATTAATCAAATAAATAAATTTTGGTGTTAAAATATTTATCTTAGAGTTAAAATGGAGTTTACCATATGCCATATATATATTTTATGTTTAAATATTATTATTAACTAAATAAACAAGGGTAAATTCATGGAAGTTGAGTTTAAGTGGAAGTTGACTAGTCTTTGCGTCCACATCTCTTCAGTTAACTAGTTTGACTAGTTTCATGCTCTCCCATGCTTTTCATCCAAGATAAGGACATTAAAGAAATTAAAATCAAATTAAATATGAAGTTATATTATATTTTATGTTATGATTTTTAATCAAGGAAGGTTGACAAGTCAACATGGGCCCATCACCTCCAATTCTATGCCAAAAGTAAAAGCCATGCAAATTTTCGAAGACTTGAATCGAAAACTTTATTTAATATTATAAAATGAATTTTTTATTGAATAATGGCATGTATTTTAATGAATTATGACTTGATTTTACATCAATATGGGTCCACCAATTTTCCAACTCTAAAAAGGTTTTTGCAAGATAAAGAAAGGAGATATTTAAAGAATATTGTAATTAATTTGAACTCAAAAATTGACTAGAGTTCACATCCAGTTAATCTCCTCTTCTTTTTTCAAATTCAATCTTGGATATTTATTATATTTTATATATATGTAGGATTTTAAGCCATTTTTTAGGGATCCCTCTTTTGGTAAAACCAAAATTTTCCAAAATTTGAGTTTTGTAACCTTTTCAAAAAAATAAAAGATTGTTTCAGATTTCCATTATTCTGGTATAGTGTGTTAATATCAATTTGATTTGCATATGTGATAGAAATATCTCCCTTGTAAAATATTGATGTCACCTAGATATGGATATGATATTATGCAAGTAATTTTTAGTGTTTAATTTCATTTTTAAAGCTAACATTGGATAAATATTGACTGGTTAGTGCCTTGGATCAAGCCTATTTCACCATTTCACTCAAGCTTATATTAACTAATAAAATATCTTCATGAAATACTGATGCATAGGATTCAATTTAAGTTTTAGATTCAATCTTTGCTTATCTAATAAGTGTTTTATAAGCTCAATTTGAGTGGATGAACCAAAACTATAGGTGTATCACCAATAATAGAGTATGATTTCCCTTTCAGTTTCCTACTCTCCTTTTTCATCTCAACAATCAGTAGTTTAGTAAACAGTGCATAGTGATACATCAAAGGAGCTAGTCTCACCAAAATATAGAGATTTGATTTGAGTTTAGGTGTCCCACATATTATAACATTCTTATGTTAGTCCAGGTGTGAAGGTTTCAAATCCAAATCTACCAAGCCCTCAAATAAGGTGCTATCTGGATCGCTAACACTAATCATAGTAAAGATTATATAAATCCATATTGAAATAAGTCATTGGAGACTATTAGTAAGTCAAATGATAAAAGTAATTAATATTCAAATGATACCTAATATTTATAACTATATTTGAATAGATGAAAGTGGCATTGATCTTTTTTTGAATTCCTCTAAAAGTTAGTATGTAGAAAGAAGGTCCCATTAGGCATGCCAAAAATTGTTATCACTCTAGAAAGCACCCTATTTAAAGATGTTTAAGACACACCTTCTATCCAAATGATACAATTTGAACTTATCAGAGTGCGAGTGACTTTATACTAAGAATAACCTTCAGAGAGGGTTGGTTCTCTTAAGATTTATCTCTAAAAACTAAACTATTAAAATTTTTTTGGATGAAAAGGGAGAAGGAAACTAAAATAGAAAATCCTATCTAATTGAGTGATGCACCTTAATGATTGGCATTATTTGAAATCTTTTATAAAATTGATTAAGTCACACATATGAATCTAAAATGAAACTTTTCATTCAATCTTGAATATCACTGTTTCAAAAGAAAGCCTGAAAGAAGTTTTTAAAGTAAATTAAAATCCTAGCTCTTTAAATGACTTATAGAGGATGTGATTTTCGTAGTAGGTATGGAAAGGACCTATATTAATAGAAATTAGATGCTACTTATATGTTGGTACATAGTCAAATTAAACTCTATTATAATCCAAAAAACATATGGAAAAAATATTCTTTATTTGATAAATGGTGTCAATTACAATTTTTGCTCTACTTCATAAATTATTCAAAAATGGATTTAAAAAGCCAACATATAAATATAAAACCTTAAATAAAGTGAAATTGATGTGAAAAATATAAGTATTAGTCTTATTTGAGTTAAAATAAGACTTAAATCCTTTTAAAATATTAAAAAAAAGCTTTAAAATATTTCAAGTCTTCAAAAATTTCATGTTCTTCATTTTTGGCATATAATTGAAAAGTGGTGGGTCCATGTTGACTTTCAAACCTTCATTGCATGAAAATCATGCCATAAATTTGAATATAAATACATATTGAAAGTGGGTTTAAGTTCTTGAATTTACTTATCTTGCATGGAAATCATGTGAGATGCATGAAACTAGTCAAACTAGTCAACTAAAAAGATTTGACCCTTAATGACTAGTTAACTCAACTTGAGCTCAAATTACTATATATGGCATGTGGTAACTGAAAAATTAATTTATCTGATATATTTTCAATGCCATTCTTTACTTGCTTGGTTGACCAATTAAGCCTATTAGGTCAATTAGGTCTAATAGCCTATCTTATTGCATTTGGAATCCATTAAACCTAAAATAAGATGCCATGAAGCCTAAAAAAATAATTAAATATAATTTAAAAAACTTATATCATCACAAGATATTTTATTTTTATGAGAAAACACTCGCCATTCAGTCAACAGGGTTGACTAGGTCTATTTTGCTCCATTTTCCTATAGACTAGCCATTTTGATTGAGCTAGTTGAGACACTTTTGGGATTATTTATTACCAAATTAAAATTTTAGGATGAATAAAAAGTCTTATAATCTTATCTACATTGATTATATTACATTAAAGTGTCTTATACTTTATTTTACATACTTTTTTCCACAAAAAACATGATTTATGACCTCATCTATACATCTCCATGAATATAATTAATATTTATATAATAATATATAAGTTTAATTAACATTTTAAAATGTTTTTGGTTGATACAAGATGATTTTATAGCAACAAAATCAACATTTTTTAAAACTAGTTTTTTGAGGGTTTAGGAGGGCTTTAAAGTTGAATATTCAAAATGATGGTTCATGAAGTACAGACCTATAAATCTTAAAATATTTTAATTTATGTGTATCATAATAACAACTTAAATATCCATGAAAATATTGGGTTCTATACAAAATATATGAAAAGTTATCACATGGAGAAATCTATCTGTGGGGTTTTGACTACATTCTAAGATGCCTACACTCTTAATGATTATTAATAATGAAAATCACCTAAAGTGGTTTAAAATTTTAATTAATTATAATTAAATATTTTTCCTAAAAAAATACTCATATTTTTTGGTAAAATTTCATACGTGGTGAAAGATATGAGCATCTGAATAGGAGGCTTGGAAGGGTGTCTAGAACTGCAAAAAATAAAAAATGTACCAAAATAAAAATAACTCTTCACCTACTTCCCAATGAATAAAAAATTTATCATGGGGTATATAACATGCTATAAAAATACTTTAAAATCACATTTTTCTTGAAAAGTCAAAAAATTCCTTTTTGACCTATACACCTATTTGCTTACATAAGCTTATATGAGCATGATTTGATTAAAATTTGGAGTTATGACACTATTAATAATATTATTATGATGTAAAAACATCATCCTATGCTTTTAAATCTTTTACCTAGACTTAGAAACCTCTATGGTGCTCTAGAATGATGCCTGTTTCAATGGTAATCTACAACAGACATGCTAAGGACTGTTACAAAACAACAAGTATATCCACTTATTAAATGGTCATAAAACTTTATCAAAAGGTTATATAACTAATTATGACATTTTTTACAAAATTTGAGGTCCTAAAACCATCTGAAGCTCTTAGAATCTGTAATTTCCTTTAAAATTGACCTCCTGTGCATGGATTATTTGCATATTTAAACTTGACAATGCTCTTATAAAATGACAATGACCAATTTACAATCCATTTTTGACATTTTTTTACCAAAATTAGTGATTTTAGACCATAATTGAGTGGTTTGACTTGATGCAAATGGATATTGAAGATATTAATGAAATTTTTAAATGATAAGGGTAGTAATTTGACCTTAATAGGCCAAATTACTAACAACTTTATCTTCTTGGATCAACTTCACCTCATCTCTCTACATTTTTATTAAATTTATATTCATAAAGGAAGTATTTTGTCTTTTGAGGAGGAAGGGGTGAAAAATGAATGATCTCTTGCTTGAATTCAACATCTTGAATGATGCTTGATTGTTCCCATTTCTTGCTTAAATTCATGATTTGGTTCCAATATGGGAAAGATAAAGGCTCTTTTTTGACCTTTTGATTATGTTTATCCTCCTCTTTCCTTATATTTAGCTCCAAATCTTTGATCTACTTATAAATATTCTCTTGGAATGTCTTCTCTTTAAAGTGTTTAGTGATGTCAAGAGCAGGCTGTGCAATAATAATCTCTTTCTCTCTATGATGGTTCTCTTGGATAGATCTCCAAAAAGGGACGGTCTAAGAAATAAATGAAGAACTTGGAAAAATAAAAGGAGCACTTGAAATGTTCTCTAGAGAAGAAATGGATGGCATATAAGAAGATTGAGGCTAAACATGTTGTTCCTTAAGGTCTTTTAGTTTGTCTTCAATACTTTGAATGTATCCACATATATCCATCATCTCACCAATGAGATTACCCCAATTGGCTCTCTCAATAGGTGTCCATTTCTATTTTATTTGCTTCAAGTAATCACACATAATGGATCAGGTGAGTAGGGGTATCTTGGCCATAATAGCTCTGTGAGTACAACTCTAGTGCATGCTTTTCAAGGATCACTAAATTTTATTTAAGTGTTAATATGGATTGGGTAGATGAAAATGGCCATGATTAGGTTGGATAGATGGGTAGGATGGCTCATGATAAGACAAGTTCTACTGATCATAGTAAATATTATATGGATCCATACTAAAATAAGCCATTAGAGACCATTAATAAGCCAAGTGCTGAAAGTAATCAATATTCAAATGATAATTGATGTTCATAACTAGCTTTGAATCATTGAAAGTGGCAGTGATCTTCTTTTGAATGCCTCCAAAAGCTTGTGTGTAGAATGAAGGTACCTTTGAATGTGACAAAAACTATTATCACTTTATAAATCAACTTATTCAAATATTTGTAAGACACACCTCTTTAGATGATATAATTATAACTTCTCAGAGTGTGGGTGGCTCCGTACTAAGAAGAAACTCTAGAGAGGGTTGATTCCCTTAAGATTTATCTCTAAATACTAAACTATTTTGAATTTTTGGGATGAAAAGGCAGAAAGAAACTAAAATAGAAAATCCTATATAATTGGGTCATGCATTTTAATCATTGGTATTCTATAAAATATTTTCTAAAACTGAGTAAGGCACACATATGAATCTGAAAGAAAATTCGACATTCAATCATGAGCATCAGTGTTTCAAAAGAAGGCTTTAAAGAAGTTTGCAAAGTAAATTAAAATCCTAGCTCTTCAAATGACTTATAGAGGATGAGATTTTCATAGTAGGTGTGGAAAGGACCTAAAAAAATGAAATTAGATGCCACTTGTATGCTGATACACAGTCAAATTACACTCTATTTTGATCCAAAAAACATATGAAAAAAATGTTTTTTATTTGATAAATGGTGTAAATTACAATTTTTGCTTTGCTTCAGTGATTATTCAAAAATGGCTTCAAAAATACAATATATAAGTCTAAAAACTTAAATAAAGCCAAAGTGGTATGGAAAAGAGAAGGATTAGTCTTCTTTGAGTTAAAATAAGACTAAATTTCTTTTACAATATTAAATAAAGTCTTTAAAATCTTCCAAGTCTTCAAAAATTGCATGTTCTTCATTTTTGACATAGAATTGAGAAGTGGTGTGCCCATGTTGAATTTTAAACCTTAATTAAATTAAAATAACACCATAAATTAGAATACAAATCCATATTTAAAGTGGGTTTAAGTTCTTGAATTTCTTTAACTTGCATGAAAAGCATGGGAGATGCATGAAACTAGTCAAACTAGTCAACTGAAAAGATTAGACCTTTAAAGAGAAATTAACTCAACTTGAGCTCAATTTGCATGAATTGTAGCTTATGTATTGAATTTATAATGATATATCCATTTAAAAATATATATATGGCATGTGGTAACTATCAGTAATTTGAACTGTCAAGGTCAAATTACTACCCCTATCATTCAAAACTTTCCTAAATCTCGTAAATATCCCTTTGTAGTAGGTCAAACTAATAAATTGTGGCCTAAAATTATTAATTTTTTAAAAAAATGTAAAAAATGGATTGTAAATAGGCTATTTTCATTTAAAAAGAGCATTGTCAAGTTCAAATATGCAAATAATCTATGCACATGGGGTCAATTTTGAAGGAAGTTAAGGATTATGAGAGCTATATGTGGTTTCAAGACCTCAAATTTAGTAAAAAGAGTAATCATGACTTGAAGAAATTTTTTAAAAAGTTTAATGGCCATTATAAGAGTGGATATACTTATTTTTTTGTAACAGTCTTTTTGCATGTTCGTTGGAGATCACCATTGGAGCAGACATCATTCTAGAGTGCCACAAAGGTTTTTAAGTCCAGGTAAAAGTTTAAAAATAATGGGATGATATTTTTACATCATAATAAGACTTTTAAATAGTGTTAAAATTCTAAATTCTAAGCAAACCATGTGTCATACAGGCTTATGCAAGTAAATAGGCATATAGGCCAAAAAGGGGTTTTTGTTACTTTTCAAGAAAAATATGATTTCAGAGTGTTTTGATAGCATGGTATAGAACCCATGATGATGTTTTAAATAATTTAGAAGTAGGTTAAGAGTTTTTTTTAATTTAGTGAAATTTTCACTTTTTGTAGTTTTAGACACTCTTCCTAACCTCCTATTCAGATGCTCATATGTTTCATCACATGTGGAGTTTGTATGAATTATATTATTATGTTTTGAGGACCCATATTTAATTAAAATTAATTAAAAATTGAGACAAATTGAAAGGATTTTCTTTATGAATAATTATTAAGAGCATAGGCAACCTAAAATGTAGTCAAAACCCCATAGACAGATTTCTCCATGTGGTAATTTTTTATATATATTTGCATGGGAACCCAATATTTTCATGGATGTTAGGTAGGTAATTATGATATACATAAATTAAAATATTTTGAGATTTGGAGCTATGTACTTAATGAATCATCATTTTAAAGATTCAGATTTAAAGCCCACCTAAAACCTTAAAAAACTAGTTTTGAAAAAAGTTGATTTTATTTTCATAAAATCATCATGGATCAACCTAAAAAAATTTAAAATGTCAATTAAACTTAGATATTATTTAAAAAATGTTAGTTTTATATATGGATTTGTACTGATGAGGGAATAAATCATATTTTTTATTAAAAAAAATGTAAAATAAAGTACAAAATAGTTCAATAAAATCTAATAAATGTATATGAAAGCCTAAGATTTTTTTTTTCATAATAAAATGTTAATTTGGTCATACATAATCTCAGAAGTTTCCCAACTAACTCAATCAAAATGGTCATTCTATAGGCAAATAGAGCAAAATAGGTCTAGTCAACCCTGTTGACTGAATGACGAGTGTTTTCTCATCAAAATCAAATATCTTGTGATAAGAAAGTTCTTTTAGGTATATATATATATATATTTTTAAAAAGTTTCATATCATATTATTACAGGTTTATAGGAGTCCAAATGAAATAATATAGGCTATTAGGCCTAATTTGCTTAATAGACTTAATTGGTCAATCAAGGAAGTAAAGACTGACATTGAAAATATATCAAATAAATTAAATTTGGAGTTACCATGTGCCATATATGTTTATTAAATGGATATATCATTATAAATTCAATTCAAAAGTTATAATTCATGCAAGTCGAGTTCAAGTTGAGTTAACTACTCTTTAGGGTCAAATCTCTTTGATTGACTAGTTTGACTAGTTTCATGCATCTCCCATTTTTTTCATGCAAGATAATGAAATTAAATAACTTAAACCATTTTTAATATGGATTTATATTATAATTTATTGCATTATTTTCATGAAAATAAGTTTTACAAGTCAACATGGGCCCACCACTTCTCAATTATATGCCAAAAATGAAGAACATGCAATTTTTGAAGGCTTGGAAGATTTTAAAGCCTTTATTTAATATTGTAAAAGAATTTGTCTTATTTTAACTCAAAGAAGTCTAATCCTTCTCTTTTCCATGCCACTTTGGTTTTATTTAAACTTTTATACTTATATATTAGTTTTTTGAAGCCATTTTTCAATAATTTTTGAAGCAGAGCAAAAATTGTAATTGACACCATTTATCAAATCTCTTTAGTTGACTAGTTTCATGCATCTTCCATACTTTTCATGCAAGATAAATAAATTCAAGAACTTAAAACCACTTTTAATATGGATTTATATTCTAATTTATGGCATGATTTTCATGAAATGAAGATTGACAAGTAAACATGGGCCCACCACTTCTCAATTCTATGCCAAAAATGAAGATCATGTAATTTTTGAAGACTTGGAAGATTTTAAATATTTTATTTAATATTGTAAAAGGATTTCAGTATTATTTTAGCTCAAATAAGACTAATCCTTCTCTTTTACATACAACTTTGGATGTATTTAAGGTTTTAGACTTATTTATTGGTTTTTTGAAGCCATTTTTCGTTAATTCTTGAAGCAGAGAAGAAATTGTAATTAACACCATTTATCAAATACAAAAACAATTTTGAATATGTTTTTTGGATGAGAATAGAGTGTAATTTGACTGTGTACCAGCATTAAAGTGACATCTACTTTATATTTTTTTAGGTCCTTTCCACACCTACTATGAAAATCTCATCCTCTATAGGTCATTTAAAGAGCTAGGATTTGAATTTACTTTGTAAACTTCTTTCAGGTCTTATTTAGAAACACTGATATTCAATATTGAATGCATAGTTTTCTTTTAGATTCATCTATGTGTCTTACTCAGTTTCAAAAATATTTCAAATAATATCAATCATTCAAGTGCAACACCCCATTTAGATAGGATTTTCCATTTCAATTTTTTTCTCCCTTTTCATCCCAAAAAATCAAAATAGTTTAGTTCTAATAGATAAATCTTAAGAGAACCAACCCTCTTTGGAGGTTCTTCTCAGTACAGAGTCACCCACACTATGAGAAGATCCAATTATATTAGCTGGAGAGAGGGTGTGTTTTACACATCTTCAAGTAAGGTGCACTCTAGAGTGCTAAATTTTTTTAGCATGCTTGATGGGACCAATTGAGTTGCCATTCTCTACAAAAGATGAAGTTGATCATGATGAAAAAAACTTTTGGCATGATTTGGAGAGTTTTTGTGCAAAGTTTGATAGTTCATCTCTACCCCATATGGAGACTGATGAATGTCTTGTAAAGAGTCCTATTGCATCTCTTCATCAGGAAGAAATTAAAGACACATTACAACCATGTTTGGATTCTTTTCAATAATCTAAAGACTTTGAAAAAATATCACTTCAAATAGAGTCAAATGAAGACATCAATCCAAGTATACTAGCTGAATTGCCAATACCATTATTGAAAGAGAATGTGTCAAATCATGATCAATCTATGAATAAGGTAGAAATAACATTCTTGATGCAATAAAAATGGATATGGGAGGAAGATGATTGGATATTGGATCCATACATTCAATCCATACACCTAAGAATGGAAGTTGGAGGCCTAGCTGCATCATCTAGAACATATAAACATATAAGTACTCTCATTTGTAGAAGAGAGCTATCAAAAGGAAACAAATACAATTCAAAGTTTCATGGTGCATCAAATAACTTTCCTTTTGATCCAAGAGGACCGGGAAGGTGGAGGTTAGTGTTTTGTTTTATCTAAGTGAATATCCACACATGATTTCATTGTTGTTTTTCCTTTTCCAAGTTGTTGTTGTTTATCCTCTAAGTGCACATGTGCACATGTTGTTGTTTGTGTCAGTTGTCTTATTTGTGTCTTTGCATACAAAAGATCTTCCAATATTTAGTGTATATCCAATTTTATCATAGCCAAAGTTTTTAAATTATTTGACTAGTAAGCTGGTAAACCCTTGAAAGTTGTTAAAATTGTTAGTAATTTGACCTATCAAAGTAAAATTACTACCCCTATCATTCGAAACATTCCTAAATCTCACAAATATCCCTTTGTAGTAGGTCAAACCAATCAATTGTGACCTAAAATCATTAATTTTAATAAAAAATGTCAAAATTTATTATAAATTGGTTATTTTCATTTCAAAAGAGCATTTTCAAGTTCAAATATGCAGACAATCCATGCACAGGGGGTCAATTTTGAAGGAAATTAAAGATTTTTAGAGCTATAGGTGGTTTCAAAACCTAAAATTTACACACAAGGTCATCATGACTTGAGAAAACTTTTGAAAATTTTTCATTTCTATTGGATGAGTGGAAGTACTTTCTATTTTGTAATAGACCTCAACATGTTCATTGGAGATCACCATTGGAGCATGCATCATTTTGGAGTGCCAGAGAAGTTTCTAAGTCCAAGTAAAAGTTTTAAAATCATGGTATGATGTTTTAAAATCATAATAATACCTTTAAATAGTGTAAAAAATCTAAATTCTAAGCAAACCATGTTCATATAGGCTTATGCAAGCAAATAGGCATATAAACCAAAAAGAGGTTTTTTTAATTTTCAAGAAAAATGTGATTTCAAAGTGTTTTGATAGCATGGTACAGAAATCATGATTATGTTTTAAAATATTTAGAATTAGGTCAACATTTATTTTCATTTTGGTAAAATTTTTACTTTTTGCATGTCTTAAACACCCTTCCTAGCCTCATGTTCAGATGCTCATATCTTTCACCATGTATGGAGTTTGGATAAATGATATTAGTATGTTTTTAAGACATATATTTAATTATAATTAATAACAAATTAATACCATTTTATGGTATTTTATTTATGAACAATCATTAAGAGCATAGGTAGCTCAAAATGCAGTCAAAACCCCAGAAAAAGATTTCTCCACATGACAACTTTTTATATATTTTGCATGGGAACCCAATATTTTCAAGGATGTTAAAGGGATAAATTTTATATTCATAAATATATATATATTTTTTATTTTGAGGATTTTACCTCATGAATCATCATTTTGAAGATTCAACTCTAAAGCCCACCTAAAACCTTAAAAAACTAGTTTTGAAAAAAGTTGATTTCATTTCCATCAAATAATCATGGATCAACATAAAAAAATTTCAAATGTAAATCACACTTAGATAGGATTAAAAAAATATTAACTTTATGTATGGATCTATATGGATGAGGGAAGAAATCATGTTTTTTATGGAAAAAAACATGTAAAAAGAAGTACATAATAGTTCAATAAAATATAATAAATGTATATCAAAGATTAAGAGTTTTTATTCATCATAAAATTTTAATTTTATCATAAATAATCCCAAAATTGTCTCAACCAACTTAATCATAATGGTCAGTTTGTAGGAAAATGGAGCAAAATAGGCCTAGTCAACCCTGTTGACTGAATGATGAGTGTTTTCTCATCAAAATTAAATATATTGTGATGATAAAAGTTTTTAAAGGTATATTTAATTATTTTTTCAGGTTTCATGACATAGTTTTATAGGTTTAATGGAGTCCAAATGCAATAAAATAGGCTATTAGGCCTAATTGGCCTAATAGACTTAATTGGTCAATAAAACAAGTAAAGAATGACATTGAAAATATATCAAATGAATTAATTTTAGAGTTATAAAATTCCATATATGTTTTTTAAATGGATATATCATTATAAATTCAATCCATAAGTTCCAATTCATGCAAGTTGAGTTCAAGTTGAGATAACTAGTCCTTAAGGGTCAAATCTCTTCAATTGACTAGTTTGACTAGTTTCATGCATCTCTCATGCTTTTCATGCAAGATAAGGAAATTAAAGAACTTAAACCCACTTTTAATATAGATTTATATTATAATTTAGGGCATGATTTTCATGCAATTAAGGTTTAAAATTGAACATGGACCCACCACTTTTCAATTATATGTCAAAAATGAATAACATGCAATTTTTGAAGACTTGGAAGAATTTAAATCTTTTATTTAATATTGTAAAAGGATTTTAGTATTATTTTAAATGAAATAAGACTAATCCTTCTATTTTTCATGCCAATTTATATTTATTTATGGTTTTAAAATTATATATTATCTTTTTGAAACTATTTTTCATAATTCTTGAAGCAGAGAAGAAATTATAATTGACACCATTTATTAAATAAAGAAATTTTTTTGCAGATATTTTTGAGATCAAAATAGAGTGTCATTTGACTGTGTACCATCATACAAGTGGTATTTACTTTCCATTTTTTCAGGTCCTTTTCAAATCTAGTATGAAAATCTCATCCTCTATAGGTCATTTGAAGAGCTAGGATTTGAATTTACTTTGCAAACTTCTTTCAAGCCTTCTTTTGAAACACTGATGTTCAGGATTGAATACAAAGTTTTTTTTTAGATTCATATGTGTCTTAGTTTTAAAAATATTTTATAGAATATAAATTATTTAGGTGCATCACCCTATTTAGATAAGATTTTTCATTTTAATTTCTTTCTCTCTTTTCATCCAAAAAAAACTAAAATAGTTTAGTTTTAATAGATAAATCTTAAGGGAATTGACCCTCTCTAGAGGTTCTTCTTAGTATAGAGTCACCTAAGCTTTGAGAAGATATAATTGTATTAGATAGATAAAGGGTGTGTTTTACAAATATTCAAGTAAGGTGCACTCTAGAGTGATAATAGTAACTACAAAATTAATTCATTTGATATATTTTCAATGCCATTCTCTACTTGCTTGATTGACCAATTAAGGCTATTAGGCCAATTAGGCCTAATAGCCTATATTTTGCATTTGGAATCCATTAAACCTAAAAAAAAATCCATGAAACCTGAAAAAATAATTAAATAGACTTGAAAAAACTCTGATCATCACAAGATATTTGATTTTGATGAGAAAACATTCTCCATCCAGTCAACAGGGTTGACTAGGCCTATTTTGCTATATTTTCTATAGACAAGCAATTTTGATTGAGATGATTAGGATAATTTTGGGATTATTTATTACCAAATTAAAATTTTAGGATGAATAAAAAGTTTTAGTCTTTGATCTCCATTGATTATATTTCATTGAAGTGTCTTGTACTTCATTTTACATATTTTTTTCCATAAAAAACATGATTGATGCCCTCATTTGTATATATCTATGCATAAAATTGAAATTTATGGAGCCCTCTATATGTTTAATTTACATTTGAAATTTTTTTAGGTTGATCCAAGATGATTTTATATCAATAAAATCAATATTTTGCAAAATTGGTTTTTTTAGGGTTTAGAAGGGCTTTGGAGCTGAATCTTCAAAATGATGGTTCACAAAGTACATACCTCCAAATTTAAAAATATTTTCATTTATATGTATCACACTAACCTCTAAAAAATACTTGAAAATATTAGGTTACCATGCAAAATATATGAAAAGTTATTGCGTGGAGAAATCTACTTGTAGGGTTTTGACTGCATTTTGAACTGTCTATGCTCTTAATGATTGTTCATAAATAAAATATCATAAAATATTCTCAATTTTTAATAAATTATAATTAAATAATGTTACTCAAAACATACGTAGAGTATTTGACCAAAATCCACACGTGGTGAATGATATGAGCATCTGAATAGGAGGCTTGGAAGGGTGTCTAGAACTACAAAAAAAAAATCACCAAAATGAAAATAACTATTAACCTACTTAAAAATTCCTAAAAAACTCATCATAAAGTCTTTAACATGCTATAAAAACAATCTAAAATCACATTTTTCTTGAAAATTCCAAAAACCACTTTTTGGCCTATATGCTTATTTACTTTCATAAGTTTGTATGAGTATGGTTTGCCTAAAATTTGGAGTTTTGAAACTATTTAAAGGTTTGATTATCATGTAATATAATCATCCAATAATTTTTAAAATTTTACCTAGACTTAAAAACTTCTATGACACTCAAGAATGATGCCTACTCTAATGGTAATCTCTAATAGACACGCTAAGGATTGTTACAAAACAATGAGTATCTCCACTTGTTAAATTTCCATAATTTTTTTTATAAATTTATTCAGCTCATGATGACCCTTTGTACAAAATTTGAGGTCCTGAAACCACCTAAATCTCTCAAAATCCTTAATTTCCTTCAAAATTAACTCCATGTGCATGGACTATTTGCATATTTGAACTCGACAATACTTTTGTAAAATGAAAATTAGCCATTTAGAATCCATTTTTAATTTTTTTTTTACTAAAATTAGTGATTTTAAAACATAATTGATTGGTTTGACCTACTGTAAAGGGATATTGGAGAGATTTAAAAAAGTTTCAAATGATAGGGTTAGTAATTTGACCTTAACAAACTAAATTACTAATGGTAAACTTTCTTATTATATATTTTTGTTATCATATTGTTAATTTATTTTCCATAATTTATCTTAAATATATTTATTGATGTGAGTGGGTTGCTTGATTGATGTATCTATTATAGGATCACCACTATCCACTATATTTTTTATTTTTTTAATTTCAAAGCCAAATAACTAAATGTGTGATGCCCATGCATTATATGATATGCAGAATAATATTTTGATATTCTAGGAGGATGTATAGGAGGCAAATTGATCACTTTTTTTAGAATCATTTCTCTTAAAATTTCACTTAAACTTTTAGTAGCCTTTTTTTTCACATTTGGAGTCACCAAAGGTAGTGTATTATATTTTGACTTCCAATCTAGTTATGAAGTCTTTTTAGGCATAAATAATTTGATCTATAAAGATAAAAACACATGATTAACACTAAAATACTTTGTATTCTTTATGAACATGATATAATTTTCCCTTTGATAGATGAAGATGCAAACACATGATTAACACTAGCATACTTTGTATTCTTTGTGAATGTGATTTGATTTTAAAAATCAAATACTGATTTTGATTTTGTAATTCTTCTACTGACCTTATCATAGTAATGATTTGATATTGTTTTATGTTAAATGGGATCAATCGATAAACACACACTAAGCTATAAAAATGTTTGAATGTAATATGACAATATTTAAAGATGAAAAATATGTGATAAATAATGAAAATTTACGTATTTAACCATGTGTAATAAATACAATAAAATACTATACAACCATGGGGTAAATAACATGTATCTTGTTTTGAATTGAGAGAGTGATATGGAATCATCTTGGGATTGTGATCAAGATATATGTTCTATTTATTTTATGTTTTGACTATCTTCTCCCTCTATATACTTACGTCAAGTTTGGACAATTGTGTTGACATTGGTATTGGGATTCACCATAGGTGTCCAATATAAATATGTATAGGACTACAACCAAATATTCAATCAATTTTCATTATCAATTATAGGTCTATTTTTTCCCTTTTAATATGTCAAAATGTGCCTGGATTCTGATCAACAAGAAAAACCCTAGATATCTTACCCTTAACCTCATACCAGTTGGTAAAAAGGGTTACCACATGAGTTGAGCTAACCCTAGAAACACCTATAGTTTATAAGTGTTATCTACATAGCCATATACTCTGAAGAGGGCCTCAAATTCACATGTAGTTCTCCCTCTTAGTTATGTGTGTGGAATGGTGATCATGAAACTATATGTTTTTTTCTTATTTTAACCATTGGTACAAATAATGCAAGTGTAAATTGATTATAGAATTCTTTAGACTTTCATTTATAGTAATTTGATATGTAGTATAGTTTAATAGCTCTTTAATAAGACAAAGTGCATGTTAATTGAGGTTCTTATTGGACAATGCTTAATAAAATGAACTATACCATAGCTTTGTATATATAAGGATATCTTCATTTTAAATTAATACCTACTGGTACACAAAAAATTGATAATAGAATAAAAATATGGGGCTAAACAAATGGTCACAAGACAAAAAGTATGGAAAATGATCAAAAGATAAGTCTAGAAACTTGTGTCATGGTTTGACACATGTATCAACATAGGTGTCTAACCTAGATGTATGTATCTAGAGGCTAAAAACATAGAGATAATGAAAACATAAGCATGAGACCTTGACATCCATTGGGAAAAATAAAAATTATATAACATACAGGCTCAAAGGGTCTAATAAAGCAAGTGAAAGAATACAAAACTGAAGAGGTCCTTATGAGAACGCACCACTAAAAGCCTAACTATCTATTAAGATGCCTATACATGTAAAATCTATGAAAAACATTCTTTAAAAATATGCTTGTACTAAATATGGGTATCTAAATTTATCCTCCCCCATTAATCTAGTAATGTATGAAACTAAAATTACTAATTTAAAGGAATATAAAATACATATCTTGGTGTGTATAACACATCTTATCTTTTATTGAAATTTATTTGAACCTTCTTATTTGAATATTAACTGTAACCAAAAATATGTCACAAAGTAATCAGTGTTTCTAATATGTAGATAAGTAATAGTATAAAACATCATATTAAATAAATAATATAGAAATGGTATAGCTACATATGTGTTACACATTAATGATTTTGGAATTGTTAGCTGCACTATGGATACTAAAGAAGTGGAAGTGGACTTGAGACCTCAACCATATTATAGCTAGGAAAATGAATGAGTTCACAAGAAATCAATTGGGTTACACCCTGGAGGTGCTATATCCATAATAGGGAGAGTTGGGAGGTGATCATGCCCCTAACCCAATATAGGAAAAGTGGTGCTACATCTGTTGAGAGTAATACATTTCAACCAATACAACTAAAATTAATATATATATGATCTGATGTAGGGAGAGAGATTTAATCAAACTTATCTTGTATAACATAATATGGTGAGGTTGATCAATTTAATTAATCCCACCTATAAATCTAGTGAAATTGATTGATTTAATCAAACCCAAGTTATAAAATCTTGTGAGGTTGGATGATTTAATTGAATACAACCTATAAAATCAAACCAACCACTACAAATAGATTGGCTCAATAACAGTCCACAATACTCTAGCCTATGTGTTATATCAGTCCATAATATAACAACAGTCCATGATATAGTGATATTCTATGATATAATG
This sequence comes from Torreya grandis, assembly GCA_037957365.1. Lineage (NCBI taxonomy): Eukaryota > Viridiplantae > Streptophyta > Pinopsida > Cupressales > Taxaceae > Torreya > Torreya grandis. The sequence goes on from JARHVA010006424.1 coordinate 835,078, forward strand.
ATACTCCATACCAATTTAGTGAATCTAGAAGATAAATCAATACTTGGATAAATATAAGGAATTAACTCTTGTTCATTCCCCCTGTCATATCTAGTGTAAAATAATGTATTCAACATAGATTGGTGCATTTTGATTATCATATGCACCACTATTCTTATAATATATGTATACTGACAATACCAATGTATAAAATACTAACCCAAATATATATCTGGACCATATACTATGAATAAAATCTAGAGATAATTAAAATTAGTGCAAATTTGGAGTACATGTTTTTATAACATGCCCATACTAAATCTAGAGAATATAAAAACTTGTGTAAGTGTGAGAACATGTTTCTATAACATGCCCTCACTATAATTTGGAGATGCTAAGTATTGGATAAGTGTAGAGTTCATGCCTCCATTAAAACATGAAACTATGAAAATGTGTAAGTCATGACTCTATGACCTGCCCCCTTTTTTGAGGTGAGGGGAAGAATAATATGGTAGTTAATATATCATAAAAGGATGAAGTGTCTATGATAGATAGATTGAGCATGTATTATTCAATTACATATTAATGATATGCTTCAGTAATTTTGTAAGTGAGAATGTAATATTAATTTAATAATATCCATAAGTTTGAATAATTCATAACTATAAGAAGAGAATTTAATAAATATTTGGTTTCTCACAAAAAATTATGATATTGGTATAATATGGAAAAAATCAATGTTTAGGTCCCAATGCAACTTACAGTTTTAAACTTGGCTAACTAGTGCTCAAGATATGGGCCTTTGAGGCATTGACTATTGAAAAATCAAGGGATATATATTGAGTTTTGGAAAAAATTTCCATTTCATTTATATTTTAAACCTTTTAGAATTGTGAGCTTTAGATAGGATTTTACAATGCTATGTAAGATATATCCATGACTATTTTGATTCAGTGTGATTCAAATAACCCTAGCTGGCCAAAACATTAATGATATGGTAAGCATACTTATGATTCTTTGTTAATTTTAGCATTTTTTTGACTTTTTGTAGGCTAACAAACACTTCTATTGGCATTTTGGATAGTAACATCAATCTTTTGACGTTAGTGTCCAATTTCGATGGAAGCATTCAACTTATGTTTCTTAGCTCAAAATTTGTATCCAACACTAATGTCTATTCATATTTTTCAATTATCAACATTAAATACATTTTTTCATGCTAGAATCTATTGACTAACAATTATTTTTTATCATTTTTCTGTGCATAAGGATGTGCATATACAAAAGTTATAACATGGGAGGCATTTTTCCACCATTATAGAATTAGGAATACATATGGCTGACTAGGCCATTATTTATTAGGTAAGGTTGGGATATATAGCCTACTAGGATAGATTATATATGATATCCATCTTATTACAATAATAGCTGAGAGGTGGAATTCAGATATGTGTATTTTTTATCCCCCTACAAGGGAGATAACATTCAATTTTGAGGATGTTTATCACATTTTTAGGATGCTTATCAGGGGTAAGAGAGCACATGTTATTTGGGATGGTAGTCATGGTTATATTTTAAAATCACATATTTATTTCACTCACTAAAGAGCCATATATATAGAGCTAAGTAACATTATTTAGTTAGTATTATTAGAGGTGACATTATATGGGTGTATACATTTATTTATGTACTATTAACTTCCTTTGTGGAAATAAAGGGTGATACTATGGTGATTTCATATCACATGTATCATATTATGTAGCACATTAAGTAGGAGGACACAATATATCCTTGGGGTTGCATAATATTGACCTATTTTTATTTAGATTTGTATAGATTCTATTTGAAGAGTCATGGTGGTGATATTTAGTTTAGTACCTTATTAAATGTTTGGGCATATGAGCATTTTATAGTAGTGTGGCTAATTGGTGGATACTTATTAGGGTGGAATTAGCCTCAAGAATTTGTATAGTGATGAATATTACCTTGTGGTAGATTACATACCATGATGGATTATCATACCATCCTATATAATTTTATAGGTGATCAGATCACATGACATCCATATAGGAAATTTATTGGGTATCCTAAGGATGGGAATGATCTATAGAGGATATAGGTGTGCATGTGGTTAATGGACCACCTTCTTAATTTTTATGATCTATTTCAATATGATCTTATGCTTATAAAGTTTGGTATAGAGAAGGGTTACCATCAATTGCATGTCTATGGCACTTGTTAGTTAGGAGTGGGCATAGGCCCAATGATAGACCAGCTATGACATCCACTAACTTGGCCCCTTAACCAAGTGATGAGAGAGATACTGACATACCCCTATATGTAAGAGATTATGTGGGATGTACAAATTCTTATTCATAGTGGTGGGTAGGGGTTTGTTTGACTATATTTTTGTAGTTATAATTTCTTCACCTAGTGCCATATATGTGGTATAGAGAGGTGGAGGATAATATGGAGTTCTAATGGGACTACATCCCATAGATAAGGATGACATTAGAACCACATATAAATACCTTATTTTGGTTTACATTTGAATGATATAACATTTGATATCATAAATTTAGTTGACTCACATATGGTTTTTATTGGTTGTAGGCAATGAGTGAGCCACCATGGTTGATCACATGATATGATCCCTCACTCAAAGTGTGCCTATGGAAATAACCAAAGAGGGATTTATTGAGATATTCATGGACATTAGGGGTGCCTATGCTCCCATTTTTTACCTAATGGCTAAGGTGGTGGTAGATTACCACACAGTTACCATCGATCAAGATGGCCTACATGTAGAGGTCAAATGATGGAGTGTCCCCAAGATAAGTGTTATGAAGATCATGTAGGTACCGATAGATAAATATGATTCCCTATGCCAAGAGCATAAAAAAACATTACATCTTTTGGGTGCCTTTGATGAGAGAGTATAGGAGTTATCTAGATCAAGTGGGCTTTGGTAGGACACAAGAATGTCTATATCAAGACATGTTAGGGTTGTTGATGTATATAGTGATGAGGAGTATACACCTAGGGATATGCCTCCAATATATACTTGATGTTTTATATTGTATAAAATTTTCACCATTTTGATATGTATATAATGATGCTCACATGGTATATTTGGCTTAAACTAGATGTGTGTTCTTTTTTTTAAATGATTTTAATCAAAGTTGTATGTATATTAATTATTTATGTATGGCAAGATTGTATAGTGGTATGGTAATGTATTTATTTTATAACATAGTAATAATGAAGAAATCACCATGTGTCAAAAATATAGTTGGAAATAAGAAAGCTTTAATATAATGATAATTTGTCAAGGTAATGTTTGGTTTTATTTCTATTATTATAACTAATTTACCTATAGACATACCACATGTTATTGTCTGATCTGTATCTATATATGTTAGTTTTGGTACCCAAATATGTTATGTGAGTTTGTGAGTAGTTTATTTTAAATGTGTCTCCTTTCCTCTTCCATGTGTTACTATATCGAGAGATCAATCAACCAATGGTTCCTTAGTAGGATCAGTGTGGGAGAGATCAATCTTGGTAGAGGGTAAATTAGGAGGACTTTAATTAGTGATTGAATTATGTGAAGGTTGATGGACCACACATTCCTTTAAATGAGAATCATGGGATATCTAAAAAATATAGGAATAACATCTATAAGAATTAAGGTAAAGAGGCCTTAATGTGTATTTTTGAAAGGTAATAATTTTGTAATCATAAAGTTATGTAAGTTTTTTCTTGAGAGCAAAGCAATCATTATCTTGATCCCTGTTAATACCATGGTAAGTGTACAAGGGTTGTCCTTTTACCTTTTCAAATATATGTGGTGGATGGTATTAATTTAGAGGAAGGTTTATCATCCACTTATCTAATAGTGAATGTAATATATCATGTGATCAATATTTTAACCAATCAAATTGATATGGTTTCATTTTAGTAGAGGCATATTATTTGACTATAAGAGCTAATTTGTATGTGGAATCTTTTCTTATGTGTAAAATTTTTATATTTTGTTATTTTTTAGGTATTTATGGTGTTTTATAAGGTAGTTGAAGTGGTTCGTAACCCTTATGGGTTTGATGATTTGCTTTGGGAAAATTATTTGTAACAAGTTTACCTTTTGGTGGAAACATAGGTAATTTTATTTTGGTATTTTCTAGAGCACATGAATATTTATACACATCCAAATATAAAATATTAAATAATGAAAATAGAATATGAAACTATATTTATCTAAGTAGATAAAAAATATCCATACTAAATATGAAGTGTACATCCAAATCTGAAGGGGTGTAATGTGAGGAATACACGCTTGAAAGGATTCATCCTCATTTTGAGTTAAGGACAATAAGTGTTATAATTATAGTTTTGGTAATGTGTGCTTATGTAAATTAGATTAAAATAAAGCCTAAATTTTTTAAAAGGTTGATATCAAGGTAGATTTTAGTAGTGAATATTCATTAACTTACAAATATTCAATTTTTGGTAAATTAAATTTGGTGATTTTTGGGAGTAGTACATAGTTCCCATTCACTTAAAATTTTAGGATGTAATTTTTTTAGGGATTTGATCACCAATAATTTATATTAATAATGGGTTCATCCATTTAATTTACCTTATATATAGTAGTTATGTTCACATGGGTTATCATTGAAGTCTATTTCTTTACCTCATTACCAAGTTTTTGAGCCTTGAGGCTGCCTAACGACATTCTTGTAACCACATAAATTTATCCCAACAAGTAGATCTCTACTATCTCACTACTACATGTAGACAAAAAACTATGATACTTGACTACTATCACCTAACAACACATAATATTGCTTGATTGATATCACCCAACAACACTATGTAGCCTGATCACATTGTGTTTCTTGATAATACTGTGCTACCCAACTATAATATGCTACCTAATAACATTATGTCACTTAACAAAATCATTCCACTTGATATCACTTTACCACCTAAAACCATTTCACCACCTGCCAGCACTATGTCATTGGTTGCTATCACCTAGCTATATTTTACCATTACCTGATTATTTCCACCTAATAACACCTTCTTAAATTCTATCAGCCATCTACATCTTGAGTCTTGTAGCATCTTGCTTTAGTTTTAATGGTGTCAGGTGGTAATGGTAAGGGAAAAACACCAAAATAAATATTAGGAAAATCAAACATATTATCTTATTTTAGAAACCTAGGAAATAAGACTGCATAAATGACATGCACTCTAAATACAGGTATTTCTATTTTTTTTTTAAATTATTAATTTTTATTTTTAATTGTAGAATAATTTTAAAACCATTTCAATGCAGAAATTGCCACTGATAATGATACTATTTCATTAGAAATAATTAATCTTGATAACATCTCACCACTTGAAGATCTTATTTATGACATGCCACCCTTAGAAGACACTCCTTTGGGCACTTTAGAATAGAATTCTAGTTCTCTTTAGACACAAAATTAAGTTGAAAATTCCACTTAAAAAACTTGATGGAGGAAGAGAAGTAAATGGACAATAGGAAGGTTTTTTCAAGATGACTAGGCTACAAAATGTTTATTTATAGAACCTATAGAATTAAAAAATGGTAATGAGCCTCTAATAAAATGCATATGTACAATATGTGGTTGGAAACTTGGAAAAAAACACATAATGAAACTTAAATTGGACACAATTGAGAAACATTGTTGAAAAATATATATATTCATGAAGCACCCAAATGGATATATAACAAGAAAACATAGATGGAAAAATGGAGAAGAATGAATGAATGCAAGATATGCATGTGAATATGAACATTATCATAAATGACAAGAACATTTTTTAAAAAAAAGGGGAAGAATCAAAGCTCAATTTGGAAAAGTTATGCAATCCAATCTTAAGACAAAATATGTATAGTTCTATGTTATTTACCACATTTAAAAAAAAGGGCAAACACATTTTTGATTTTTTAGATTATAAGATTTAGTTTCAACATAATGGGTTTCTTGATATTCCACAATCACATTGGTTGGATAGTAGTGCTTGGGAAATGGCAAAATATCTAACAGTGGTTGAGAAAGAAGATTTGAAAGAAAGTGTTAAGAGATCACTGCTTATCTCATTGTCTATTGATGAGTCACTATAGTTGAAAACATATCATGGATTTTCATGCATGTTTATACTTTTGAAAACTATTCAAGATAGTTTCATCTATTAATTGTCCATAAACTGGTAGAAAATTATAGTGCAAAAAACTTTCATAAATTGGTTGTATCCAATTTAAGAGATGAAGCTGGGATGGATGATTATGCCATAGCTATGAAGTTGGTGTGTGTTGGATCTAATGGTGCATCCGTGATGTAAGGGAATATAAGTAGTCTTTGTGTTCATCTTCAAATAATAGTTTCTCTATTTGTGATTCCAATTCATTACATCACTCATAGGATGAATCTTGCATACAAAATTATTAGCACATTTGGTAATGTTACAAAATTAGAAGAGCTCATTCATGACTTGCATACTTATATGTCAAGAAGCCCAAAAATATTTTTGGAGTTCCATAAATTTACAATTTGGGTGATTGATGTTAAAAAACTACTGAAAAATGTTTATACAATATAGATTTCCATGTATGAACTTGCATGTAATTTTTTTGAGGAATATCCATCTTGAGTAGGTTTTATGTATAAATACCACAAGGAAGTTGAGAAGGAAAAATATTTACTATGTCATTTAATAGATTTTTAAATATTACTAACATTATTAAATATTATACTAATGTTAAAGGAAATCAAATATTTAATAAAACATGCCCAGGAGATATCTATATATATTATTGTCTTCATATGTTTAAGAAAACATGTATGTCAATCTTTAGATATATTATAAACATTGAATGAAAGCTTTCATGGACCTATTTTAAGAACCTAAAAAATTTTGATAGATTTTTATAATCTTGAGAGTTATTTGAAATTCAATATCAATGACCATCTTTGTGTCATAGTAAACATCAATGAGATCCCAATGCACACTTGCTATAGAAGACTTGAAGTTGTGGGAGCTGAACCTAAAGATGTACATATAACACATCTACTATATGATACTATTTTATCTAAAACATGAATTAAATTATGAAAATTATTTCAAAGTTTATCTATTGAGATCAGAGAATGTTTTCGAAGGGATGAGTTATTGGAAGGCATGGGAGTTGTGAATCCCTTTTTTAGAACATTGTTAACAGTCAAGAATAAATTAACAGTTTATTGAAAAAATACATGGGTTCAATTGTTACACATTTATATAAATCTATAGAGGTGAATGGAGTCGAGATTAATGGTATTTTAAATAAAAAATTTCTGATGTTTTAGTCAAGATAGTTTATATTTACAATGATGGATCAATTTTAGTGTTTAAGTGATCCATCTAAAAATGGTGCAATTACATGACTATGATATTTTTTAATCCTAGTAGCAACTTAAAAGAAAGTATTAGTGAATATTTTAGATTACATGAGATTTTTTAAATAATTATTTTGGGTTCTATGGAAGATAAGTGAGTGTTTAGTGCATTATATTTTGTGAAGTCAAAACTTAGAAATAAATTAGATAAAAATCTAGAGATTTTCTTGATACTCTATGTTTCGCATTATTCTTTGGACATGTTTCCTTATGATAGAGCACTGGCAATATGGAGTTATTTAATTGAAAGAAGAATCATTAGTAATACAATGACCACTACATAAGATGTGAATACCGAGACTGAATATGGAACTAACATGGTAGATGCAATTCACACTTATGATGATCAAGTTTCTTGAGGATTGTTTTAGTTGTCCAAGTTTTAGTTTGATAAGTATAGAAATTACTATTTTATAAAATATTTCATATTTTTTCATGTTCAAATAGTTTAAATTTTGTAATCTATTTCATTCATGTAAACTACTCACAATCTTATATAACTCTATGGATTAATTTAGAGTCAATTAGAACTCATGTCTTCAATTTCACATTAAAAAATATGAAACTTTGACAATAAAAAGTGTAGCAATACGCATGTTTACCAAATTTTACCCTATAGGTAAAAAAATGATTTTAATATGTTTTAGGGGCCTAATATTTAGTTATAAGGTATATCATAGGTCATTTACTGTCATATTACCCTTGGTCATTAGTCTTTTAGTCTTTATATCATTTTGGGGGTCAAAATAGGGCATTAAATGAGTTATATAACCTCCTAAGGCAATGTGAAGGTGTAAAAAGATTATGTCACATGCCATGTGTCCTATTATGTCTTAGTTAACTATTTTTAATTGAAAGTGGTAGGTGCTTCAGAAGAAACAACAATTTTCTTGGGAAAATAGAAGAGTTTAGCACTTGTATGGCCCACAAGGAAGTGTGTCATGTGGGGTAAGGTCATGAGATGAATTTTAAACTTCCTAAGATCCATTTCCATGCTTTAACTACTCTAGAAGTGTCAAATTTGGGATGAAACCATTCTGATTCTTTTTCACCCTTTGAGGCACATAGTTTCAGTCTTCAAGTTTGTACTTGGTACAAAAAGTTGGAGAACTTCAAGGTAAAACACATCTGAGAGGTGAAAGTATAATCAGAGAGCTTAATTTATATAAAAATAGTTTAAATAATGGTGTCATGTTCTTTATGAACCATCCTCATGAAGCTGACTATATTTCCTGCTTACCAATCTATGCACCTGTAGGTTCTACTTTGGTTTGGGCATTTTTGTACAATCTAATTAGTCATATTGGTTATAGATGATGTTTAATCCCTCATAAACTTATATATATATTATTGGTTTCATATTTCATGATATTTTTATGATCTAAGTATCTTAGGTTGCAAGAGGAAGCCTTTTTCTATGCAATAGGTAGTTTTTCAATTTGTTTAGGATTTTCATGCTTTGACAATGGCTCCAGGGAGTTGTGATAAGTTTATTATCATGTTTAAAATTTTATTTTGATCTAATTTAATCTCAAGTTCATTCTCCAAATAAATATCCATGAAAGTATAGTCATTAAGTGCAATACAGTCAGTTTGCCTTATGACTATCACACACAGTTAGCCAGGAGCTCTCATGGAGGATTTGATGTTGAAAAGGAAGTGTGAAAGCTTATTTTTAATTTTTAACAATATTTATGTCTTGTTTCAACACCATGAGGATAAATCAATTGACATAGATGGCGAGTTTCTTGAGTATATTAAGCATTTCATGTTTTATTTCCTCTAAGTAACTCAGAATGCACCTATAGGTGCCCTCGTAGAAATCAATCATGTTGTAAAGGAGAACTTAAAATGACCAAGGGAATATTAAAAATAAAGAGAGTCTATGTGAAAATTTTTAGACAAGACTTTTTTAGTGTCAAGTTATCCAATGAAATTTGGAAACCATGTTCAAGGGGTAAATGTCTAGTTTAAAGACACTTTCCCTAAAATGTGAAAACAAAGGTTTAACCCTTTTTTGTCAAGATCATATAACACAATCATCAAAATTTTGATGAATATTAATGAATTAAAATTGTATCCTTTGGAAATTACAAGGACTTGGAAATTTTTGGAGATTAGAGAGTTGAAGGAGTCTAGTTTTTTGAAGCCTCAAAGTTAGTTTCCAAAACACTCAACTCCTTCATTAACATCTACAAGTTTTGAACCTTTTGAGTGATCATCGATGCCTTAAGGAGAAAAATCATATTTCATGTTTTGAATGGCCATTTGAGTGAAATAAAACACATTAACATTAAAGGAGATGTATTTTAGGCATGGTTTAAGTCTAAAACAAACCTACACTTGAGACAATCTATAGAAATGGCTTGAAAAGATGCACCTACAACCAACATAGGGTTCACGATTGAAAAGTTGTTCCTTTCTTTAATGTATGAGTGTTAGGTTATGTTGATGGTTTTAAAAGTTATTGGAAGGTTCATAAAGTATCTTAAGAAATAATCATGATGATATTTCAAGTTCATAAATACCTATAGGATCCTACAACCATAATAAATAACTATAGACAAATAAGAAATCAAGAAAAAGTTTCTAAGTGATGGTTTAGACTAAGCTAAGTGAAAAATGACTTAAAACATTTAAAAATTAACTCAAAGGAACTCTAAATGGGTATTTAAACATTATTTAAATCTTTAATTATGTAAACAACACCTACAAGGGTCCTTTTCAAGCATGAACATAGTCTATAGTTCAAGATAGTCAATTGGAGAAATATGAAATAAGAAGGTTAGAGGGGTCTAAGATGATAAGTGTGTTTTAAGGATCCTAAAAATTATGACACCCATTTAAATATGCTACTACCATGTGATATCAAATAGATAAAATACAATTTCAAATGCAATGCACAGTCCACATCTTGGAACCCTACATAGTTTTCCTTTTCTAGAAGTCTATTTGGTTTTTTAAAGAGTTATTAGGTCATATGACCTAACCAAGAGCTCAATTTTTGTATAAATCATATCTATGAGTTTGATAAGATCTTAAAATGAAAAATTTTCTTAGACAAATAGGGTAAGTACCCTTTATTTTATCTCAGAGAGAGGGTACTTCCCTTGTGAGAAAAACTTGCAACCTTAAGGAATGTAGAGTGAGGGATGAGATAAGGGGCTAATGAGACATTGGAGAAGGTATGAGAAGATGTAACACATTGAAAACAATATGAGGAACTGTTGGCCAATTTTTTGGCCTGCATATAAAGCTTGGGCAAATTCTTCAAGGGACCAGTAGAGATGTTTTAAAGCAAGCCAAAGGACTAAGCCTTGAGCAAAGTTCTTTTATTCGGCTTCCATTTTTTGGGATAAGTCATTGATCATCTTATAGGCCTTATAAGAGTAATTAGTTATTTCCCTTAGGTTCTTTTATTTTGACCAAGTATTTTTTGGGTTTTTTTAATCTTTAAGTGATAAATTTATTTCAAACAAACTTTCTAAAAGAAAGGTTCCGAAGGGCACTTTCAAAAAATTTGAGAGGACCTTTTCAAGCTTTGGGAGCACCATTTCAAATTTGCTGAAGGGTCTCTTGCCCTTTAGGAAGGATCTTTTCAAAAATTCTGAAGGACCATTTTCAGGTGCCGAAGGGCACTTTTCTCAATGGGAGGACCATTTCAAAATTCCTAAAGGGTATCTTTCCCTTCGAGAGGACCACTTGACAATTTTCCAAAGGGTATTTTTATAAAAGTTAAAGGGAATTCCCATGGACATTCTCTTGTGGGAAAGGGTGAAATAAAAGGGTTGAAGAAATAAGGAAATAATCAAAGGGAAATTCCTTCAAGAAAATAATCCCAAAGGACAAAGAATGCAAAAAATAAACCTTAAAGAATTCCTCTAAAGGAATTCCTTTGAGAAGTTGTCTAAAGAAAGCTTGCAAAAAGGAGGCCTAACAAAGAAGTCTGAAGACTTGGAGTGAGAAGAGTCAAAATTAACTAGCTTTTATAAGTTAGAAGACTTCAAGTTCAATAAGTCCAAAGACTTATATATGGAGAAGTCCCAAGTAGAACAATTGGACAAGTCTGATGAGTAAGTAGGCTTAGAGAACCCAAATTACACTACATAGTGTAAGTCAAGATTCTCTAAAGACTTTACTTATAGATTTTTATAAGTTAAATAGTTAAGAAAACTTGATTTTCATTATGAAGTACAAATTGGGATTTCAAAGCTAATTGACATAGGAGAATTCATAAATAAATTAGTCACAAAATATAAAAGTCATCAAGCTGGATGAACCCAAAGACATCAAGCCTGGTTAGATGAATAAAAGGGTTCCACATGGCATAAGTTGGAGTAGGGGTTAACCTTTAAAAATAATATATGGAGGATGATCCAATATCATATTTAACTAGAAAAGAATCAATGGTTCATAGAAGCAAAGCTCAAATAGACCTAAGTTAAATGGATATGAGAAAACCAATGTCTTTAGATTGCTTTTCCATCTATAAGAAAGGTTTGGTCTAGGCATAAGCAGGAGTTAGTAGATGAAAGTAATGGCCATCATCTTTGACAAACAACCATCTAACTTGAATGCAACATGGGTCAGCATGAGTTTCCACACATGGAAACTCACATCCTTTTTAGCAAGACATGTAAAATGGGAGGATCACCGTACTATTTTTAATGCAAAGATCATTCCATCTATGCCAAAAGTGAGATCTAACTACTCATGATGTGAATCCTTTGAATGTACAAAAGGGAGAATTCAATGCATAGGGAGGGCTCAAGAAGATCTTAAATGATGCATTTTCATGGAAAGGAGGATGAAAGCAAAAATAAATGATTTCTTCTATTTCCATGTAGACCTCTCTCTCTCTTCCCTTCTCTATATATATGGGATTTCAACCCATTTAAAATGGTTCCCAATTTTTAGAGTTTTTATCATCTTGCTAGGAGATGGATGCCCATTAAGATGTTTGTAAAAGCATGCTCTTTTGACCAAGCTAAATCATGTTGAAGTATTGTAATAAATACCTCTTGAATGTAATGAGACTCAATTTACTTGCCTATTTCCTATCTTCAATTAGTGATTTAGTATGCTTGTTGTTTTGTGGGTTTGTGAATGTGTTTATTCCTAGTCTATTAGCTTGATGCTGACCTCTTTGAAGTATTTTCAAGTTTTGTAGGTCTGGATTAGTGTTTTGACTAAACCTCTTCTAGAATGTGTTAGATTGACCCTGAGATCATGGAAGCCCAAGTCACCTCATGACTGATCTAGTGTGGGTTCAAACATATATGAGTGTTTATTTATTTTTGGTGCATCACTTGGTTATCCCTCTTAGGATCCCTTATCTCCCTTATAACCCTTTTTACCATGAAGTTTCATTTCAGAATTAGTTTTAGGTGATCCACTAAGAGGAACTAGGCTCTTTAAAAATCCTAGAGGTTCAACCTCACCATAAGACACCCACATCCTGAGGTTGTTCCCATGCTTATATCTAAAAGTGGGAGAGCCTAAAAAACTCTCACACAGGTGTACAATTCGATGATATAATAATTTTTGGTAGGCTTGGTAGGACTAAGGTATAAATTAGTGGAAGGATTTTTGATGTTGTCCTTCTACTTATCAGCCTTTGGAGATATTCTACAAACATCAATGGTGACTCCAAGTAATTATCATCTAGTTTGAGCAGTCCAAGTGCCTACTCAGCATATTTGATATGTATAATTAGCCATCTTTTGACCAACATGCATATTCCCTACCTTAGTAGCACACTTATCAAGATAATAATGTTTATGTGTTCCCCCCAAGTGGCCCTCAAATGACCTATCAGCCATATCATGTTCCATCTATACCAATACTTAGGCAAACTTTAGTGAGCCTTGACAAGCATGCACTAGAGTTGCACTCACAAAAGTGTTATGGCCAAAATATCCGTACTCACTAGATTCATTATGTGATGGATTCATTGCATCAAATAAAAGTATAATGGGCCCCTATTGAGATAGAAAATTAGAACAACCTCATTGATGACATGATGGATATATGTGGTTACATTTAGAGCATTAAGGACAAGATATAAGAACTTGAAGAACACTAGGGCCAACCTTACCAGCCTTTGGTGCCTATGTATACATCACTTCAACCTTATTATGTGTCACCCATTCCTCCTCAAGTGACCATTTTAAGTTCTCCTTAAAATATTCCAAGTTCCTCATATGTTCCATAGTCTTTTCCTTTTTGGAATCTATCCAAGGGGGCTGTCAAAAAAATGAAGTTCCTATTATGGAATAGCCTGCTATTTGGGTCTAAGACTTCATCCCTTTCCAATAGCCTTCTTTTATTCCTAACCACCTTAAGGAGTTATTTTAGAGAACATAGTAAAGTAGATCAAAGAATTAGAGCTAAAGGAAAGGAAGGAAGAGGAAAGGTAGAATCAGAAGATGAAAGGAGAACCACTACCTTTCCCATCTTGGAGCCAAGTTATACAACCAATTAAATCCAAGGTCATTCAACCTCCATCCCTCCCTCCTTAAGAGCCTATATATTTTCCATCTTGGAAATCCATTTAGAGTAGTGGGACGAAGAAGGAGGTGGTGATTCTTGATCTCAGATAAGGAGCCTTGTAGCCTCCACTCCTTTTCCTTCAAAAGCTTAGAGCCTTTCCTTAATGGAGAGTCATTCAAGAAGTGAAGTTTTAAGAAGAGATGATAGATGTGGTGATCTAAGAGCCAATTCAAGAGGAGGAGTTAGTTGTTGAATAAAGTAACAAAGAGAGGTTAGCTCAGCTCAATGAGCTTGCCCTATAAAATTTCTAAGACTCTTTCTCCTTCCCTTAAGAGCCACCAAACAAGCTATTCCCTAGATAGAAAATCACTCTCTCAAGATACAAATAAGGTGAACTTTATCACCCTCACACCATCTCCCTCTTGGAGGAAGAACCTATTTTGCAAGTGATAGAGGAGGAGTTTATAGTCAAGTTTAAGCCATCAAGGGAGGAGAAATCAAGTTTGGACTAGTTGTGACATGGATTTAACATTGAGGAATTAGAGCCTAAAGGTAGTATTGATTCCTTCATTATTAAGAAGGAATGTTTCCAAAATACAACTAAGAGCAAAGAGGATTTGTTTGGTCCCAAGAGATTCTATTTAGTATGGCTATGGATTAAGATGATCAAGGTGTAGATATTGACATAGTCAATTAGTTGGCTGACTATGTTGGAGAGGGCACAAATGAGAATGAGGATCAAGATGAGGTATGGCAACAACTGCACCATGACTTCATGGATTAGGTAGAGGTTCAAAACTAGCCTATGCCTCCTCCAAAGTTTGAGGATGAATTTGTAGATGAGGTTGAAGAAGTTGACCAATCCCAAGATGAGTTGTCTATTAAAGGTAGTATTGATGTCTTTAATAATTTAGGGGAATGGTCAAATCTAGAACCATAAATACATGATATGTTGGGCCTTAGATGGATTGATGAACTACCATATGACTCTTTTCAATGTAATCCAAACACATCTGGAGTTGAAGTTGGAATTGTCTCAAATGACCAAGAGGAAGATGCCTTTTGGGATAACTTAGAGTTTTTTTGTTTAGACCTAGACAACAAACCAAGCACCAACTCAAAGGGGCCATCACACATTATACTTAATTCAAAGCACAAATTTGAACCATCAAATGAGGAGATTAAAAGAGCCCCCATAGTCCAAATGAACTAATTTTGGAGGAAATAAACTAGTATGTCTACATTGAGGACATGTTTGTTCCATTTCCTCTATTATAGGGCAAACCAAAAGGTTTGAACATAAAGCTAGTTGGTTCACCAATTTTGGTACCTCCAAAATGAGGTATATTTCATCTTGATTTTTTATAGGTGAATGATACTCATACTTTCCCATTTAATCTAGGAGGGAGTACTTGTAAAGTGTAACCTTGTACATATTATGATATATTTCATGCTTTCCTCAAAGTGCCTTGTGCACATTTCCTTTCTGTTCTATTTTTCCTTTCCTCAAAGTGTCCTGGGCACTTTGTTTTGTTTTGTTTTGTGCTATCCTTTTTATTTCAAGAGGGATTTATGGTAAGGGTTAGCCTTGTATCAAGTTTCAGATAGCCTTGTCAAAGAAAGTAGTAACTTTGTGCCCAATGGACTAGGCATGGCAAATGAGCTGGGTTCTGCAAGCATAACAGGCATGCTTCCCTATGAGTCACCAAAGATGTTGGCCAATTTTTTGGCCCACATATAAATCTTGAGAAAATTCTTGAGGGGGCCAATATAAATGTTTTAAAGTAAGCCAAACGACTAAGCCTTGTGAAAATTTCTTTTATTTGACTTCCCTTTTTTGGGCTAAGTCATTGATCATCTTCTAGGCCTTGTAGGAGCAAGTATTTCTTTCCCTTGGGTTATTTTATTTTGGCCAAGTATTTTTGGGGGTTTTTTATATCTCCAAGTGATAAATTTATTTTGAATAATTTGTTTGAAAGAAAGGTTTCAAAGGGAACTTTCAAAAAAATTGAGAGTACCTTTTCAAGCTTCAGGAGGACCATATCAAGTTTATCAAAGGGTCTCTTGCCTTCAAGAAGGACCTTTTATAAAAATTTGAAGGATATTTTTTAGGCATCAAAGGGAAATTTTCTTGGCAAGAGGACCATTTAAAAATTCCCAAAGGGTATCTTTCCCTTTAAGAGGACCACTTGACAATTTGTCGAAGGGCATTTTTGGAAAAGTTAAAGGGTATTCCCATGGACATTTTGCTTGTGCGAAATGGTGAAAGAAAATGGCCAAAAATAATGAAATAAGCAAAGGAAAATTCCTTTAGGAAAATAATCCTGAAGGATAAAGAATGTAAAAAAGAAACTTGAAAGAATTCCTTTGGGAAAGTTGTTTGAGGAAAGCCCACAGAAAGAAGGAGGCTTAACAAATAAGTATGAATGCTTGGAGTGAGAAGATTCTAAAGTAAATAGCTTTCAAAAGTTTGAAGACTTCAAGCTCAATAAGTCTAAATACTTCTATATGAAGAATTCTAAAGTAGAACAACTAGACAAGTTTGATGAGTAAGTAGGCTCAGATAACCTGAATTACACTACATAGTGTAAGTTGAGATTCTCCAAAGACTTTACTTATAGATTTTTATAAGTCAAATAGTTTAAAAAAATATAATTTACACTATGAATTATAAATTAGGCTTTTAGAGCTACTTGACTTAGGATATTCATAAGTAAAGTAGTCACAAAAGCTAAAAGTCATCAAGCTAGAGGAACCCAAAGACATCAAGCTGGTCAGATGAATAAAAGGGTGCCACATGGCATAAGTTGGATGAGGGGAATTTCAACAGAATATATGGAGGATGATACAAGAGCATTTATATCTAGTAGAGAATTGATAGTTCATGGAAGTAAAGTTAAAATAGACCTAAGTTAAATGGATACAAGAAAACCAATGTCTTTAGATTAGTTTTCTATCTATAAGAAAGGTCTAGTCTAGGCATAAATAAGAGCTAGTAAGTGAAATTAATAGCCATCATATCTAACAAATAGTTAGCCAAATTGAATGTAACATGGGTCAGATTGAGTTTCCACACATGGAAACTATGTCCTTTTTGACAAGACACACAAAAAGGGAGGATCACCATGATATTTTTAATGCAAAGATCATTCCAGTTGTGCTAGAAGTGACATCCAGATGCTCATGATGTGACTCCTTTGAATGTGCCAAAGGGAGACTTTAATGTATGGAGAGGGCTTGAGAATACCTTGAATAATTCATTTTCATGAAAAAAAGGAGGATGAAAGCAACAATCAATGCCTTATTCTCTTTCCATGTAGACCTCTCTCTCTCTTCCCTTCTCTATATATACGAGATTTCAATCCATTTAAAATGGTTCCCAATTTTTAGAGTTTTTATCATCTTGATAGGAGATGGATGCCCATTAAGATGTTTTAAAAAGTGGGCTCCTTTAACTAGGCTAAACCCTATTGAATTATTGTAAGAAATACCTTTTAAATGTAATGAGACTCGATTTCCTTGCCTATTTCTTGTCTTCAATTAGTGTTTTAGTATGCTTATTTCTTAGTGGGTTTGTGAATGTGTTTATTATTAGTACATTATCCTATTTCTTTACTCTTTGAAATATTTTAAAGTTTTTAAGGTCTGGATTAGTGTTCTAACTAAACCTCTTCTAGCATGTGTTAGCTTGACCCTGAGATCGTGGAAGCCTAAGTCACCTCATAACTGATATAGTGTGGGTTCAAGCATAGATGAGTGTTTATTTATTTCTGATGCATCACTTGGTTAGTCCTCTTAGAAGCCCTTATCTAACTTATACCCCTTTCCCCTATGAAATTTCATTTCATCATTAGTTTTAGGTGATCCACTAAGAGGAACTAACCTCTTTAAAAATCCTAGAGGATCAACCTCACCATAGGACACCCACATCTTGAGGCTGTTCCCATTATTATAGATGAAAGTGGGAGAGCCTAAAAAAATATCCCATAGGGGTGTAATTTCATTCTATAATAGGAACCATTGTGAGAAGGATGATACCTAACAGGATGTTCTAAACCCTCAAGTATGCAAGCAGGCCTGTGAAACACAATTTAGGCCTAAAGCCAAATTGAGAACAAATTTCATTTATAGTATGAAGTGAACATTATAATGAATTTGAAAATGTATATGGGGGCACAATATAGGTGTATAATATATTTGGATTCAAGTAAAACAATCAAAAGTCATTTTTAGTTCCAAGGTGCAATCAAGCCTACTAGGCATGATTAGACCTAAAGACCAAATGTGAAACTAATGTCACTTCCATCTCTAAGAGTGTATTATGATGGACCAAGACATGTTTTTGAGGTCATTTAAGACATTTTAAATCTATTTTTATATAGGCTAATCAAAAAATAAGCCACTTTTGGGCTCAAGCCAACCTCAGGCATGTGTAAATGGAAGAAACAAAATCAAATAAGCACTTTGAGTGCTCATATCTCTCTTGATGATTTGTATTGGGGATGAATATGTTTATAGGAGTTATAAAAGGTAATAAAAAACCTTAATGTGGATTTTTTTTAAAGTTTAACATCCCATCTTTGTGAATAATGCTTAAGAGTGTAAAATAGGCTTAAACCCTTGCTAAACCCTTGGAGTGATCAGTGTCAAGAAATGGAGAGGAAAAGATAATACAATGACATAGTTTGATTAGGATGATGATTTAATTTTGTTTAATACTTAGTTAGGTTACTCTCAATACTTTTTAGCTATACGTAATTATATAGACAAGGTACTTTTAACTATTTTGTGCATTGTGTAGGTTATAGAGACTTTCAAGGATGAAACCAACTTTGGGAGGAAGATATATAATTGGGATAAACCTTCATGTCAATTTAATACTTTAAAAATACTCTTAAGTTTTCAAATAATAGATCACATCTCAACCAGTCAAAATTGGCATAGTGGACATGATGGTGAGAAGTGTGAAAAATTGAAGTGGATGGCTCTTTAAGGTGTGCATAATGCCCCTAAGTACATGGAGGGTATTTAAAAGTGTCATCCACTCCATACCACTAATTTTCATGAAATAATGAGGCCAAATTTTATGCCAAGTGTGCAAGGTGTGGGGAAGAGGATTTTTTTAGACTGTCGATGATGATAACTCATTTCTAGATGATTATAGATGACTAAGAATGAAACCATTAAATGGGGAGGAATGTTTTAAATCCTTGCCTCTAATTTCAATCATTTGACCTATCCTTGATCATTTTTGGGATTTTCAAATAGGTCCAAATCATGAAAGTAGTTTTTTGAGCTAGAATGAGAACTTTCATGCCACTTTTCATGAGTTTCATGCCTTAAATGGCCACTTATCTATTATAACCTTACATGTTTCATCCCACATCCTATTATCATACAAAATTAAGTTATTTTATCAGCTTTAAAAGTGTCCTTGTGACCTTTTTAGTTATCTCTTCTTATCTCTCTCTCAAGTTCTATAAGAACTAGCCATTTTAACCATTGTAGCTTGTGCTCCTCTTGAGTATGGAAAAACCCTACTCATTTTCATACCATTTGATCAATAAGACTACTTATTTTAACCTGTTACATGAATATTTATATTTTTCTCACTTTAATGTTTGATTGTGCTTAATTGACGACTCTTATTTCCTTAGCATATTATTTCATTCTCTCACCTATTTACAATTGGAAATCTTCTTATTTTAGGGCATGTGAAGTGTTCTAGGAAGTGTTAAGGTTGAGTGAGTTAGTCTATTCACTAATTCCATTCAATTCATTTTTTATATTCCTCCTATCCTAAAAATTTGTCCATAACCTCATAATGTAATATTGATGTGAGAAGATGCATATTAGAGAAGTGTATATTTGGTTAGTCTCTTGGTTTCATGTGTAACATGGAGTTGGTTAGAATTAATCAAATTATTTGGTGTATCACCTCCCTTAGGATATTTTTCTTTAAATTTTCTCTCTCCCTTTTCCCTCATAAATTTTAGGTGTAGTAGTGATCTAAAGTGGTACATCAAGGGAGCTAGCTCTATCTAGAGATTCACCTCATTCATAGGCTACCCACAACCCTAAAGGTGTTTCAATTGTGACACTTTGATGAAGATATTTGAGACATATCCTAAAAGGGTTTAAATCAAAGTGATAATAGTTTTTGGCATGCTCGGTGGGACTCTTAGTCTAAAAAGTTAAAATATTTTTGGTGTTACCTTAAAACACATCAGCCTTTAGAGGCATCTCTCCAAGCATCAATGGTGACTTAAAAGTTACATTAACTAGTCAAGCAACCTAGGTATTCCTTTTAAATATTATTGATAACCATTCCTTGTGTTATTGTTTCCTAATGAAGTTCCATATCTAACCTTCATGTTGATACTATTTTACATAAGCTGGTGAGGTATTTTAAGCTTATGGCATTCACTATCAGTTATTGTGTGATTATTAGCAGCCTTGTCATGATACCTATCAACTCCAAAATGAATAATATTAGCCTTGGCATGAAGTATATCAGCCCTATAACCAACCTCCTTAATATCTTACTCCTATTAATCAACCTAGTCACTTCTCAAGTCAATCTATTTCCACTTTCAAACAAATTTTTTTGGGATATGAGAAGCACATGTTGTATCTTGACACACAAAAGGGATATGGTATAGATGTTATTATTAATATTAGTTATAAGGTGAGAGATGCATTAGATTTGGTCAAAATAAAGTGGGCACCTATTGAGAGAGAAAATTGGCAAAGGCTCACAAGTGAGATGCTAGATGTGAGTGGCTTGGTTTCTTCCTTAGAAGATAGGCTAAGAATTCATGAAAGGAAAACTCACCAAACCTATCAAAATTCATATACACTTCCCCAAGAGTGATATCAGTCCTACTTAACTCCTACTCATGATCCCAATCAAGCTTGTCAAAGTCATCCTTTTCACAATCAGCTGGAAGAGAGAGTTGAAAAGATAAACTTTATTTTTGAAGTAAATCTTATTAGGTAGATTGAGTTGGATAATATGAATATGCATAAGTATATTCCATAAAAAAATAAATAGAATATAAGCCCTCATTCTGATCTCAAATTGCATCCCCACCTCAATAAGTGACCTATAAATATGAGATTCTAAGTTGGAGACAAGGTGAAGAATCCAAGCCTAAGGAGATTATAATTTTCTAGAACACTTCACCTAATCCTAAAATTTCATCACCACCTCAGGATAAGAATTATAATCCTAACATCATAATATAGAGTAATATAGAGGAATCATGGGCAAAAAAGGAGGATAGAAGCCTTGATAAGGAGTGTGAAGTTGAGAAAGAGCTTGATCCTATGCAAGACCCTCCTCCCTTCCTCAAGAGACCTCTTATATTCCATGCCATACCTATTGTACTCCTCATCCTCATGACTATTCCTATGAACTTCAAGAGAGAATTTTATAAGATAAACTAGACAAGTAAATTTAAGAGTTAGAATCAAGGTTGAAATTTCTATGTTAAGGTGTGATGGAAGGCTTAGACCCAAAAGAAGATCCTATGCCTAAACACACCCCATCTAACCTCCCTCAAGAGACTATTCAAGATAAATCAGATGTGAATGAAGTGATTTTAAAATTTAAGGAAGAAAAAAAAGATATTTTATCCCAAGGTCTACCTCCCCTTCCTTAAGAACACCCAAAAGAATCTCTTACTTTTCATTCTTAGCTTGATTTTGAGTCTTATGTTCCACCTCCACCAACTAGTTTATCTTTTCCTCATTCCATCACACTTTTCCTTAACATACCTATGGTAAGGGAACCTAAAGAAGATAATTTGGTTAATGATAATTCAAAACTCTTTCTTTAATAAAATTTAACTCCTTGGTAGCCTCATTAGGCTAGGTCACTAGATTTCAAGATGCCTAGTCTTAGCATCACTAAGAAGGAGAAGGAGATTGAAGATATTACAACCCTTGAAAAGAAAGATTAGATTATGATAGATGAGATGCAATTTGAGAGCCCTCAAGAGGTCATAAGTGTTGAATAAGAGGTGATTCATTATGTTGAGTATTCTTGTTTAGTTGATAATAAAGAATGCCTTCCTTGTGTCAAATAAGAAATCTTTGATGAAGTCCTTATGGATTATAAATAAGATGATGAAGGATATTCTCTTATTTTTCATCTTCATGATGATAATCAAAGAGAATATGAGATCTTGTGGCAACAATTTTAAAATAATTACAATGAGTTTGAATCTCTTAAGGGGTCTATAAATTCATTAAAGTAGACTGCAAGTGATAGTAATAAAGATGACATATTTAAAAATGTCATAGATGAGAAAGATAAAAGTTCACATCAGCTTTTAGAGGCTAAAACAAACTTCTATTGGCCTTAATATTCCAAGGAATAAGAAACCATTCCTCTTGAAACCATGCCTATAAAGAAAGTGAAAGTTGATCATGAGATGAAGAGTAGGCATCAATATGAGGTATGCATAGAAGGTTAAAAGTAGTACATTTACATTGGAGGCCTATTTGAAGATGGTATACCTAAGAGAATAGTAAGTGAAATTCCAAGAAGTAGGTCTAATATACCAAGTGTTCAATCCAAAGAGCAACATGTTTGGCACCATGATTCATCTCATGAAGGAGGAGATGAAAGAAACTTTCCTTTTGATCTTGAAAAGGGAGGTATGCTTAATTGTTAGTTGTATATTGTTGTTCGCTTCATGTTTTTCCTATGTTCTTTGTGTACATGTGTGTCTTGTTAGTGTGTTTGTTTTCTTTTGTGTGTGTCTTTTGTTTTATGTGGTTAAGGTAGTCAAATGGTCTTGTCTTCATCAAAGCATGGTTGTCAAGTGGTCAAAGGTCTCCTTGTTTTGTTTCATACTTTAGATGACTCCCTAAGCCCAATGGAGTGATAAGGCTATTGGTATAGTTAGTATAACACACATACTACCCCTATGAGTCACCAATTTATTAAACAAATTTGACCCTATAGGTTAAATTTAGACCCCTATAGGCGAGAAAATAATTTTTAGATGGTTTAGGGGTCTAATATTTGGTCATAAGGTATATCATAGGTTATTTAATGTTATTTAATGCCATATTAGCCTTGGTCATTAGTCTTTTAGTCCTTATATCATTTTGAGTCATTTTGGCGGTTAACAAAAGGCATTAAATGAGTTGTATGACCTCCTAGGGAAATTTTAAGGTGTTAAAAGGTTATGTCACGTGCAATGTGTCTTATTATGTCTTAAGTAACTATTTATAATTGAAAGTGGTAAGTGATTCAAAAGAAAGAGTAGTTTTCTTAGGAAAATAGAAGAGTTGGGCACTTATACGAACCATGGAAAAGTATTCCACATGGGGTAAGGTCATATTATGAATATTTAGATTATTTATGTAAATTTAAATTATTTAATTTATCTTGAAGTGTCAAATTTGGGATACAAGTATTCTTCTCTTTTTTCACCCTTTTAGGCACATAGAACTAATTTTTAGGTTTGTACTTAGTATGGATCATTGGAGAAATTCTAGGTAAAATTAATTAGAGAGGTGAAATTATAACTAGAGAGATTAATTTACATTAAAATATTTTAATAATGGTGTCCTATGATTTATGAACCATCCTCATGAAGTTGACTGTGTTTTTTAGCTTGCCAATATGTGCACCCAATAGGTTTTGATTTGGTTTGGCCATTTTAATACAATCTAGTTGGTCACATTGGTTCCAGATGATGTTTAATCCATCATAATATTATATCGATTATTTTTTCATTTATATTTATTTTTTTATGAGAAAATTAGCTTAGGTTACAAGAGGAAGCACTTTTTTATGCAATAGGCAATTTTTCACCATGTTTAGGATTTTCATGCTTTAACAATGGATCCAATGAGTTGTGATAAGTTAATTATCATGTTTAAAATGTTATTTTTATCTCATTTCATATAAATTTTATTCTTCAAATCAATCTCTATGAAATTATAGTCATTGAGTGAAATATAGTCAGTCTATCTTATGACTATCACACATAGTCACGTAGGAGCTCTCATGGAGGATTCAATGTTGAAAAGGAGGTGTGAAATATTGTTTTTAGTTTTGAAGCATATTTATGTATCATTTAAACACCATGAGGAAAAATTTATTGACATAGAGGGAAATTTTCTTGAGTATATTAAACATTTCATGTTGTGTTGCCTATAAGTGACTTAGAATGCACCTACAGGTGCCCTCACAGAAATCAATCATGTTGCAAAGGAGTAATTAAACATATAAAGGGATTATTGAAAATTAATTTATTATGTGTAAATTTTGAGATATGTTTGTTTGAGGGTCAAGTTAGCCAATGAAATTTGGAAATCATGTTTAAGGGGCAAATGATTGGTTCAGAGATATTTTCCCTAAACTGTGAAAATAGAGGTTTAACCTTTTTTTTATCAAGATCATATAACACAGTCATCAAAATTTTAGTGCATCCTAATTACTTCCCTTTGTATCCTTTAGTAAGGAAAAGGACTTGTAAAAGTTTTTAGGGTAGAGATTAGATGTATTCTATTTTTATGAAGCCTCAAAGCTACCTTCTAAAATATTGAACTCCATTAACATCTACATGTTTTGAACCTTTTGAGTGATCATTGATGCCTTAAGGAAAAAAAAAACCATATTTCATGTTTTGAATGGAAAATTGAGTGAAATAAAACAAATTAACATTAAAGGAGAGGTTTTGCATGGATTAAAGTCTAAAATAGACTAACACAAGAGAAAATCTATACAAATGGCTTGAAAAGATGCAACTACAACCAACATAGTGTTCTAATTTGAAAAGTTATTCCTTTCATGAATGTATGAGTGTTAAGGTATGTTGATGGTTTAAAAATTTATTAGAATATTACTCAAGGGTTTAAAGTATATTAATAAACAAACATGATGATATTTCAAGTTCATGAACACCTACAAGACCCTATAACCATTGTAGATGATTGTAGATAGATAGGAAACCGAGACAAAGTTTCTAGGTGATGGTTTAGACTAGTCCAAGTGAAAAAAAATGACTCAAAAAATGTAAAAAGTTAATAAAATGAAATACAAAATGGTATTTAAACATTATTTATATCTTGAATCATGAACATAACACTTATAGGGGTCCTTCTCAGGTAAGAACATAGTCTGTAGTTCAAGACAGTCAATTGGAGAAGTATGAAATGAGATGGTTAGAGGGGTATAATATGATAAGTGTGTTTGAAAGAGACTAAAAATGATGAAAATTATTTCAATATGATCCTACCATGTGATATAAAATATAGAAAATATCATTTCAAATGTAACACACAGTCCACAGATTGGAACACTTAACAATTTTCCTTTTCTAGAAGTCTGTTTAGTTTTTTAAAGAGATAGTAGGTAATAGGACCTAAAAAAGAGATAAATTTTTGTATATATAATATAAATAACTTATATAATATATTAAAATTAAAAATTATCTTATAAAAATAGGGTAAGTACACTCTATTTTGTCTCAGACAGAGGGTACTTCCCTTGTGAGCAAAACCTGCAACCTGAAGGAATGTAGAGGAAGGGATGAGATAAGGGGAAAATGAGAAATTTTGATAGGTATGAGATGATGAAAAAAAATTAAAAATAACATTTGGAAACATTTTTATAAGGATGATACCCAATATGATGTACTAAACCCTCAAGTATACAAGCAGGCCTACCAAACATAGTTTAGGCCTAAAGTCAAATGGAGAACAAATTTCATTTATAGTATGGAGTGAAAATTATAATGAATTAGGTAATATATATGGGGGAAAAAATATTAATATAATATATTGGGATGCAATGAAAACCATAAAAATTTATTTTGAGCTCTAAGGTGCAGTTAGGCCTATTAGGCATGTTTAGGCCTAAACACCAAATGTGAAACCAATGCCACTTCTAGATCCAGGATTGGATTAAAATGGACCAAGAAATGTTTGTGAGGAAATTTTAGACATGTTAAAGCTATTTTTATGTATGGGAAGAACAAAAAATCCACTTTTGGGCTTAAGACAACCTCAGACCTATGTAAATGGAAGAAACAAGTTTGAATAAGCACTTTGAGTGCTCATATCTATTTTGATGCTTTGTATAGGGGATAAAGAAGTTTAAAGGAGTTATCAAAGGTCATAAAAAACTTTATTATGTAATTTTTTTACAATTTGAACATCCCATATTTATGAATTAAGCTTAAGAGGGTAAAATAGGCCTAAACCCTTAGAGTGACCAATTTAGAGAAACAGAGACAGAAAAATATTATAGTGACATAGTTTGTTTAGGATGATGATTAGAGGTTTTATAAGACTCAGTTAGGCTAATCCCCATACTTTTAATTTATATAGAATTGTATGGATAAAACAAGGTACTTTTGACTATTTTATACATTGTGTAAGTTTTAGGGACTTTCAAGGGATGAAACCAACTTTGGTAGGAAGATATAGACTTAAGATAACCCCTAATGTAAGTTTAATACTTAAAAAAACTTATAAGTGTTCAAAAAATAGCTCTAATCTCAACCGATCAAAATTGGCATAGTGGACATAATGGTGAGAAGTGTGAAAACTTCAAGTGGATGGTTTTTTGAGGTGTGCCTAATGATGATAAGGCCATGGAAGGTATTTAAAAGTGTCAAATACTCCTTCCCATGGATTTTCATGTAAAACTAAATCAAATTTTGAATCCAAGTGGGCAAGGTGTGGGATAGACAAGTTTCTTAGACTATAGATGATAACTCATTTCTAAATGATTCTAGATGACTAGGAATGTAAATAATACATGGGAAGGTATGTCTAAAATCCTTCCATATCATTCTAATCATTATATTCATACTTAATAAGTTTTGGGATGTTTAAATAGGTCCAAATCATGAAGGTAGTTTTTTGAGCTAGAATGAGAACTTTCATGTCATGTTTCATGATTTTTATGCCTTGTATGGCCACTTGTCTCTTCTAACCTTGCATGGTTCATCACACATATCTTCTCATGTAAAATTAACTCCTTTTTATCAGCTTGACAAGTGTCTTTGTGACCTGTTGACTTCTCTCTTTAACTCTTTGTCTCAAGTTCTATAAGAAATAGCCATTTTGGCCTTTATAACTTATGCTCCACCTAAGTATGGAAATCCATACTCATTTGCATACCATTTGATCAATAATACTACTAATTTTTACTTATTTCATTACTATTCATAGTGTGCTCACTTAAATGTTTAATTTTGTTTAAGTGATGACTCTTGTTTCCTTAGCATATTATTTCATTATCTCACCTATTTTTAGCTGGAAAGCTTCTTCTTTCAGGGCATGTGAAGTGTTCTAAGAAGTGTTAAATTTGAGTGATTTAGTATATTCACTAGTTCCATTCAAATCCTCTTGTTTAGTCTTCCTAGCCTAAACATTCATCTGTGACCTCAGAATGTAATATTAATGTGAGAAGATGCAAATTGGAAAAGTGTATGTTTGGTTAGTCACTTGGTTTCATGTGTAACATGTAGCTGGTTGGAAGTCATCAACTTATTTGGTTTATCGCCTCCCTTAGGATAGTTTGATTTTAATTTTATCTCTCCTTTTTCTCTCACAATGTTTAGGTGTAGTAGTGATCCAACGTGGTACATCAAGGGAGCTATCCCTATCTAGAGATTCACCTCATTAATAGGCTACCCACAAGCCTAGAGATTTTTCAATTATGCCACTTAGATGAGGAGAAATGAAACATCTCCTCAAAGGGTGCAAATCTAATTTAAAACAACTTATTCAATAGATTAGAATTAAGCACATTATTTATCCTATTATAATTCTATGTATTTCAAATAATACAACTTATATAACCATTGAATATTTAAGGATAACCACTATGCTTGATGGTGACCATAACAGATTTATAATCATAAAATTATAAACTAAAAGTGTTTCAAACATAGTGTAGCAAATATTATATCTTTTTCCTTATAAATTAATAATTGTTTAAATAATTAATTCAAAATCCAAAGAATTAATTAATTAAATATAAGAAAAAATTTATAATCCGAACCATAATACATTTAAACATAAGTGTTTACTAGTTATCAATCATTTTGAACATTACCTCCAGAAGAGTGAAGACTGAAGAATATTTAA
Source organism: Torreya grandis (assembly GCA_037957365.1). Lineage (NCBI taxonomy): Eukaryota > Viridiplantae > Streptophyta > Pinopsida > Cupressales > Taxaceae > Torreya > Torreya grandis. Next base: position 863,142 of record JARHVA010006424.1, read on the forward strand.
ACAATATATTTAACAAAAACTTTTTCAAATAGTACAACTACTATAATAGTATAACCATTAAATATTTAAGGCTAACTATAGTGAACCACACAACACATTTCAAATCATAAAATTACAAACCAAGAGTATTATAAAGTATTCATTAATTAAATACCAAAGTATTAACTAAATAACACAACATTTACAACAATAATACATTTAAACATAAGTTTTTAATAGTTATCAATCATTTTGAACATGGCCTAAATAATAGTTAAATTGAATAATATTTAAACAATACATTTAACCAAGAATTTTTTAAATAGTACAACTACTATAATAATATAACCATTGAATATTTAAGGCTAATTATGCAAAACCACACAACACATTTAAAGTCATAAAATTACAAACCAAGAGTGTTCCAAAGTATTAATTAATTAAATACCACAAAACATTTACAATCCAAACCACAATACATTGAAACATAAGTGTTTAATAATTATCAATCATTTTGAACATTGCCTACAAAATAGTTAAGAGTGAAGAATATTTAAACAATATATTTAACCAAGACTTTTTCAAATAATAAAACTACTATAACAAGATAACCATTGAATATTTAAGGCTAACTACACTGAACCACACAACACATTTAAAATCATAAAATTGAAAAATAAGAGTGTTTCAAAGATAAAGTGAAATAGATATCATTTGAAATTAACAAATTTATAATGTTGAATAAAACAATTGGTTTCAAACATAATAAACTATATTGAATAGAAATTAGTCATTTAAAACATTATAAATGTTTAAAATCAAACAAACATATTCCTATAACATCTTCTCTTCCCAATTTATATGTGCCATTGACCTCCATGAAAACCCCACTCTCTCGACCTACCTATGCACTCTCCCTAATAACCCCTTCCTTAAGAAGATGCTATGTAGTAGAATTTATATATACAATATTTTATCTCCTCATTTGATTCATCACCAGCTAAAACAATACTTGGATTTGCATCTATTTTTTGCTTCAATAAAGTGTCTAGATCCATCCCATGCTCTTTAATAATTTTATTCAAAGTATTGTTTTATTTATTTAAAAAAACAAGATTTTCCTTTAATGAAATCACTAAGGATATACTTTTTTTGGATTTTTAAAAATGGACATTAAGAAGTTGTGAGTCTTTCTTCAAATTTTCATATTTTTCCTATAATTGATAAATAATATATAAGACTCAAGTACATAAAAATTACAATAACAATAATACATGTTACAAATACTAAAAACTTACCAAAGTTTTTTCTTTTTCTACTTAGGCAAAGGTAACAAGATTTATATATCTAGCCCATTTATTGAAATAGTCTTGGGCTTCTCCATTTAAATTTTCTAACCTATTTATCATAATTCATAAAACATTATAATTATAAACATTATTAACAAAAATTATCCCAGATTGAGCTTGATGGAATACAACATCAATATTTTAGTGTTTATTTTGAACAAGTGAAAACAAAATAACTTTTTGGGAGTGATTGTGAAAATGAGCATTGATTTTTTTTATCAATGTTTTTCCCCTTATCTCCCATTGTTTTACAACATTAAACTCATCAATAACACCCTCCTTTAGATTAGCAATTATATTTTTTGAAACTAAATTATCCAATCAAAAATTAGTTATGAAATCATTAGACATGTTTAAATTATCAATGGTGGGTGGGGTAGACAGGGAAGAGGTAGAAGGCACTTCTACTACAAACACATTAGAAACTTGAATAAAATCATGTGGATTGAATCCAACAACAATTAGGGCCCCAATTTTGATCATGAGATACTCTTCATTAAGATTAATATTTTGTAAACATGTAAGTCCCTGTGCACTAGAAACACCACCAGGAGAGAAATTTAGGAATTTAGACCCTAAAATTTATAGGGTTCCTCTGACCTATGTAGGGAGGGAGATATTATTTTCTCTTCTATGATTTTGGATGGGTGGTGGGGGTGGTGGCATAATTCTCCTCATAGATGTAGGGTGACTTTCAAAATAAAAAAATATTCAAAAATGGTAAATTCAAAAAGATAAATTAATGCAAATTCAAAATGAAATAGTTATTATGTGTAGTCAAGGAGGTTGCCTCTTCCATTATGTTTGTCCTAGTTGGAGAGACAGTGTTGGTTTCAAATAAAAAAAGAGTAAATTATCCAGTTAACAAAATATCTAATTTTAAGAAACTTTAATTAAAAAATGATGTATGGTGGCAAACATTGAATGCATTTTTAGGAAGAATCCTCAACGGTAACGGTTCTAGAGTCCATTAAAAAAAAAATAAATTAATAAACTAATATGAAAAATAAATTTTCCATTAAATTAAAAAAAAAAAATCATATAATTTTGGGAGGAGAATATACAAGTGGAGATGATATAAAATTAGGGATTGGGTGTTTAGAAATTTAGAATGAATTAAATGAAGACTCCATGAACTCGGTATCGCCAAAGTAGGAGCATGTTGAAATTTAAATGCCACCTATTTTCTTGTGCAATATATGTGCATTATTATCTATAACAAGCCAAGAAATGTTACAATTTATATAAGTATAAAGAAATAGAGGTGATTATTTTGAAAGCTAAACTTACCTCCTTTTTGTCAATAGATAAAGAATTAGCTATCATTTTTGTATAGAGGGTGTTGGAATTGATGTTTTTTATATATCATATAAGGAATCATAATACAAGGCTAGAATATAACCAGAGGAAGAAATGGTAGAATTATCCTTTGAAAAAACATGAATCAACTCAGCCCTAAGCCTACTTGATATAATCATGCACCAGTCATATTTCACCCCCAGTAGAGAATGAAGAATGTAGTAAATATACCAAAAGGGAATGTCCACTGGTCTTCACTATAAAACAATTTTAGCTTAGACTAAATGTATAATGGATTTCATAAATGGATTGGATATTTCTCCACTTTTATTTCCCTTCTAAATCAACTATCTATAATGAAAGCAAAAAACATGCAATTAAGACATCAAACTAAGTAATAATAACAATTCAAGAATAATAAAAAAAGTTATTATCAATAATAAAATTATAACTTACTAGTTAGGTCTATGGTGAGGTCATAGATAGAATCCAAATACATTTTTCCTTAATCAGATAATAGAATTTTCTATTATCAAGGTTTGCATTACAATGTGGAAGGCCTATTAAATTATGGATAACTAAGAGAGGTGTGATGAAATATATCAATTTAGTGTTAAACCACACATGACATTGGGTCTTAGTATGGTTGTAATAAGAAACTAGAGATCAAAGTTGGTTATTGTTCATCATGGTGTCATAATTATTATCACTTGAACTTGAACCCCTTGAGGAGATGATTTAACCCTCCTCATTTGAGTGGCACAATGGAAACACCTTAGGGTTATGGGTGACCCAAATTTGAGGTGAGTTTCTAGATCAGGGCTAGTTCCCCTTAATATACCATTTACACACACCATAACCACACTTACACTTGTGAGGAAAAGGGTTAAGAATACTAAACTAACCTAGCTAAGGAGGTGATGCACCAAATATATTATCTATTCACACCACTTACAATGCACTTATAACTAAAGAGAAACATGCACATACACTTCATCAAACTAAAATCTCTTCTTCTACATCAATGTTTCAAGCATGGGATCTTGAAGAGAGCCTAGATTAGGAAGGATAGATAATAGGTATTTTAGAAAAACTAATGAATATAGTACTCAATATATCTACAATACCCATTACACACTTCTTTTAGACCTATAAAAGAGAGATTTAAAACTACACGAGGCATTAGGAAGGATAACATGTCAAGGTAAGTAAACTAAACTTGTACAAGACCAACAACCATAGTATGAACTTAATGAAGTCATGAATGAGGTAAAATAAACATGATTTTTTTGTTTAAGGCAAACATTGAGTAGGGATTCATCATACTCAGGTGGAGAGATCCATATAAAAGCCAAAAATGCTAGTATTATAAGAATTATGAGAGAAGAGAGAGAAGGTGAAGTTCAAGAGTCACTAAGAAACTTTTCAAGAAATAAAAAAGAGTTAAAATTAAATGGAATAATATATGAGATAGGTCCTATAATGAAAACAAGGACAAATTTCTCTCAAATTCATCAAACTCCTCCAAATGTGGCATATATGTTCTCTTGCTTGCATATGAAACTGCCTTCATGATTTGTCTTCATTAGACTACCTCAAGACTAAATAGAGATAGGTCTGATGATTGATATGATGGGGAGGGGTTAATAAATATCCTCCATAGGCATTTTATTGGTCTCTAATCATTCATATTCCCTTGTTCATGAGAAATCATCCCAAATAGTTATAAATAACTCCCTCTCATGCACCTCTCACACTTAGAACTCAATATGCTTATAATTATTCAACCCAATCCATGCATCAGGGGGAATTATAATTATCAAGAGTCTCTATGTTATTAGATTCATCAAACAAATATCAAAAGGCTTCCTAATTAGAACTTTCATCTTTTCCACTAAGCGGTCACTACTTGCTCACTATGACTGGCTTAGATGAAGCAGATAATAGAAAAAAATAGGATCTATGATACCTAAATTAATGATAATTGAGACTTATTTCAAGTCCCAATATCTCTCCTAAATGTTATTTCATAATTTTAAACTTCTCCATACCTACATGACACATAAATTTATCAAATAAAGCCCTATTATACACCATTCATACAAGTGTAGTAAAAATAAATTACATGAGGAGACTTGAAGAGTCATATATATATTAAAATCATCTACCTAGCCTTTAAACTCAATTTGGGTTCTCTATTTGTCTTATCTTCTCCATCAAGTTTGAGTTGGGGTTTTATGAGGGTTTTTAGCAAATCTAGGTCTTAGCATTTGTTCATAAAGAATAAACATTAGAGTTATAAAAAAATTATATTTAGGGATTATTATATACCCTTACTAACACATTTGAGAACCTTTTTTCTCCATGCAAATTATCATGGAAGATACAAGTATTCTAAGATGGCCACTCGTGTCTTTTCTATACATTCTACATGGTCTGAGTGCCTTCCAACCAAAGAATGGCCTCTTGATTAACTTATCTACATAAATATGGTTAAAAAACTTATTTTATATCCAAATAAACATTTTACACATAGTATTAATGTTTATTTATCCCAAAAATTGATAGGACTACTTTTAGGCATTAGGCCTTATAACAGGTCTAGTAGGCCTATCTACAAATTTTATGGATTAGACCCCTTTTCTGACCCTCCATACATATGAGATGGATTTAAAACTTTATATATGGTCAAAAAAACCTATATTAATAGGATATAATTCACTCTTATGTTTATAATTGAACTTGACCTATTTGGCCAAAACCTTGCCATTAAGGCTTGATCACAACTCTTGGCGTGTAGGTTACCCTATTTGAATTACATACTTATTAATTAGTTATTTATTTTTTAAATATTTAATAACACTATTTGAAGTTTTAAACAACTCTCAACTCCTCAAATCATCTCTTATTTCCAAAACTGCCTGCTTATACACAAGAGGAAGTGCCCCCTGTCTGAGACAAAATAGGGGTACTTACCTTACCTTGATAGAAAACCTATAGATTGAATAATATTTTATAGGTGGTATAGGTCCCATACATATAAAATTATATTTTTTAATATCTATTTGAACCCCTAAATGTCTCAAAATATAAGGCAACCCAGTCAGGGGATGACTGTGTATAGTACCCTATCTACTATGCTTGTTGTAAGTAGGAATTTTTATGAGTTAGGAATTCAATACAAAGTTTAGAGTCTTAATTTAATCCTCCATAATAAATTATCAATGATTAAACTCACTTATTGGTAAATTACCCATACCATCACCTAGAAATCTCACTTCATTTCTCACCTATGACAACACCATCAATCATCATGGTTGTAGGTACACTTGTGGTCTTTACATGGTCTGTGTAGGTTTATATTTTATGGTTAAGATCTCATGGAAGTAATCATATGTTTATATAATTATTCAAAAAATATTTCATCATATTAATCTCCTTTTCAACCCTCATATGTAATAGAGTTCTCAAATTGAGTTTCACTACCCCTATTGACTGAAATAACCTATAGGTGTATGTGAAAACTTCAAATCTAGGATCTAAAATGAAAAGGACTCCTTTATTCCACCTTGAACTCCCAAAACATGAATTTTAACTATAATTATTCCTCATGGATTCCAAATACCACTTAATCATCCATTTCTAGGTCCCTATGCTGCTTAGCTACAGGTGCCTATTTGGGGGTGTGTATGGACTAGGAGCAAGCTTGGGAGTCAAAACACAAAATGCCACTCTTTGATGGTGATAATTTAGGCCATGTTGTGTGCCACTCATAAAATTAAATCAACTAATCATACAAATATTTTTGAATTTACAATCGTGATGAGAAAAAGGCTTGTTTCAATCCAAATCTATAGACAACATTACAAGAGTTCAGTGTGTGAAAGCATGTTTTCTAGGTCTCCAAATCTAATGTTTTATTAGTTACCTATCTTATTAATTTTGGAAAGTTGATTTTACATGATAAGGATAGAAAATATAGCTATTTATCCTCAAAAAGACATCTTATTTTTTTATTTCAAATTCCCAAATGGGGCAGAGCTCTCTATTATGTCATTTTAGTGAAAATGGTTCCAAAAACTACATTGCCTATTTTGAATGGTTCCTAAACACATATTGGGATAAAAATGATCAATAAAGTTCATTAGGCTATAAAATTTCTTTAAAAACTCATGGATACTAGTATCTACCACCCATACTTCCATAGAAACCTCTAGACTCTTATTAAACACCTATGAGTGGTAATTTGATGCATGGGTTGTGAGTTGATATGAACAACATGAAAATTTCCTTGAAATTGAAATTGTATGATTACATTAAGCATCTTAATTAACACCAAACCATTTTAATAAGTTGGAAAATATGTACACCTCTCCAAACATCAAGATGACATCATCAGGGGTTATAAGTGAATGTCTTAAGTTGTGTTATGCAGGTAAAGACATGGAAGGATCAAGAATATGCAAGGGGAAAGGATTAAAAAATATTCAAATTCATTTTCAATACTCAAATATTTTACCATTGTCAAAAATCATCTTAAAATACCATCAAAACATCTTCTCCCACTCTTGAAGACACCTATAGGTGTGAAAGGAATTAATTTGAAAGCATAAACAAGCCTAAAAGAGAATTTCTTAGGAATTTAAGAACACTAATGCTAAGATTGTGATGGAGAAACCTATGGAGAGTCTCTAAAAAATACATTAAATAACCAAAAATGTCAAACCAAAACAAAATATTCAAAAATAAGCTCAAACAGGGACCCTTCATGGATGTAAGAGCATAAACAATTGCCTAGCTTCTTAACAATGGTTCATAAAGGAGAAGCCATGAAATTAATACTTGTTACCATGGATTTTAATTTCACTAAGACCCCTCTCAACTCCCAAGATCACTCCTCCAAACTCCATCTGTATGTACTGCATCAAGCATCTAAATTTGATTCTTCTTAGCTTGTGAAAGCAAGAAAGAAGTAGAAGATAAATTTGATCTCTTTAACCTTATCTATACACACCAAGCATAGGGAATACTTTAGGGATATCAAGAGATAATTCATATTTTCACTTATATATGGGTTTTCCAAGTTCATACAAGTGCAATTAAGAGCCTATGTTTTAGGAGATTATCCTTTTTTTGTGCATGAAACTACTTCTTCTCTAACTCTGACCAATTCCTAACATTATCTAACCTCATTCATGTTAGAATCATACTTGGTGACAAATTAATTCCTTATTAAAGTTTGTACAAGTCATTTAATGAGCTAAAAATGTGACCAAAAGATAATTTTGGCATATGAAACATGACAAAGGATTAATACATGATTTAGGGAAACCTTAAAACATTTCAATGGCCCTATTGAAACATTTCTAAAAAAATTTCATCATATGGCCATGTTTAACCAGAGCTAACTTGAGTTGACTAGATAAGTAAAAGGAAGCTAGGCTTATACAAAAGCTATAAAAAGGATAGGTGAGATGTTTAGACACACATGAGACCTTATAGGACATATGAAAACCTTTGAAAAGTTTCAATATGTAGGGGTTGACCCAATTTGACTAGAAGTCAAATTTAATCAACACTTTTGGCAATTCCTAGGGGTAACATGCTGTCTATGTTAAATATCAGTGGCCTTATCCTATCTATTGGGAAAAAGGAGTCAAATGCACTCTGAGAATAGTAAGATCAGACCTTGACTTGACTAAAAATATAGTTGATTGACCTCAACACACAGAAACAAGATAACACACCAAATCAAGGGAAAGAAACACACACAAATGTGTCAACAAGACACTTCAAAATATAACAAAACAAGAAGAAAACTACTTATGTGCATCTAACTAAACATACCTCCTTCCTAGATAAAAAAGAAAGTATCTTGAATCTCTTTCTTCTTGAGATGGATGAGTATGCCAAGAATGATTCCTTTTGGATGTAATACTAGATGACTCATGCTCCTTTCTCATTCCTTTATTTGGTGTGTCTTTTTATGGAGTCATCTCAAATAAGTCTCCAAGGTAGATGAACTCTTCTTGACATTAGAAACATGCCTCATACTCTTATTCCTTTATCTCCTTATGATAGATTTGCACCTCCATGAATGTGATAGCTTCTTGAATGTCTATGTCTTCTTGAAATGTTTCATTGTTCTTCTCTTTTGTTACAACCTCTTCAAACCTCTCAAGAATTTTTATACCATGGCATCTAAGAGTGTTTATTGTTTAAAATATTTCTTTATGTTTGTAAGAGTAGCTTCACATGTGCTTCTAGAATCAATCTTAAAATCATCTTCAAAATGCCCATAGTCATCATAGATTTATCCATCATGATTTATATTTTATTGATGGTGATACTTCTCAAAACATACTTGCTCTTCAAAAGCTTGTGCTTGCTTTCTTAGGAGTCTTGCCTTCTCACAATCTTCATATTCTTTAAACATCTACATATAAGTATGCCCTACGTATTCTTTATGTAATGGAATATTTACCCATTCAAGATTTGCTTATTCAACCTTAGAAGTCAAAAATACTTCATTGGAAACCTTTTCTTGCTCATCTCCAACCTCTCCATAGTTATCATAGATAGCAAAATCAAAACAAGAAAACAATTCTTCTTGAACTATGTCATCTTGCTTACCATTGCTTGTATTCAGCTCCAAAGGAGTTTTGGGCCCTATGAGACCTTAAACTTCATTTAAAATGTATTCAAATCTCTAACAAAATTTATCATCCTAATTTTTGATCAACATCATGAAGGGGCACAAGAGGAGATCCTTCCTTTTCTTCTTTGGATTCCAAAAGAACCTCTTCCAAGATTTCTTCTTCAACACAAAGAGGGTCATATTCATTATCATCATAATCTAATGTTTATTCACAAGAAATCAACTCTTCCTCATCATCAACCCAATCTGAAATATCCATCTCCTTCTCTCTCATGGTGGTGCCAAGATTAGGCATTCTAAAACTAGGAACTTTGGCCAAAGAAGGCTTTAAAGAAGAAATGCAATCCTCACCATTAGAATCTAATTTATCATAAATTAATTGATCCACATTAGGTTTAATGAATTTACTGACATCAATTTTCTCTTGAATAGATGAGAGCTTCTACGTTTTGAGTTCTAACTCCTCAATTATTTTGACAAGGTTTTCTTGAAATAACTTCTCTTGAGGGAAAATAGGATATTCATTAGGAAACAAAGTAAAAGAAAGTTGAGATAAAGGAAAAAGGTTTCTTGAGGAGGGGTGGGAGGGAGTTGAGTAGGTCCAAATTTATCTTCACTTTCAACTTCTCCACTTAGACATTATTTATCCTTTTTTCCACAAGATGCCACTATTTCTTTCCAACTTGGGAAGCTAGGCTTAGAGAGTTCCTCATGAGGCTGAGGTAAAAATAGAGGGGTAATTCATTGGCTTAGGAAAATTTGGATTTCCTTGGGCTTAGCATCTTGTATCCAACTTAAAATGTCACACTTAAGAACTTCATTTTTTACTGCCATGATGGATTGCATTAAATGTTGGTTTGCCAACTTAATCTCCTTATTAATATGGGCCTCCAACATCAATGTTTTTATCTCAAAATCCTCTCCAATATGGTTATGAGATAGATTAAATTTATCAAAAGTGGTGTCCCTCTTCATTTAACTTCTCTCTTGTATGGAAGTCCAATAAGGGATTTTTTTGGAATGCATGAAGGACTTGGAACATTTTGAAGCACGATTGGATTAACATTTTGAATGGGTATAGTTAACACACTAGAAGGCTGATATGGGGTGTATTGGAACTAAAAATGTTGAGATATTTCATGGTATTTAAACATCTCTTCTATGTGAAAAATCAGACCACAAACATCAATCATTTCACCTTTAAGACCTTGCCAACTAGCTTTCTCAGTAGGCATCCATTCTCTCTTGACTAGCTCTAAATCCTCCCTCACACTCTTGATACAATCACTAGGGATGACTTGACTACAACCATTTCTAGTATCAATATCTAGCATATATTCCTTATAGCCAATGAGAGTCTTCTTAAAACTTACAATGGACTTACTTGAAGAATAATTAGGTGAACTCAGTGAAACATAAGCTTGATAAGGTTGATTATAGGAATGATACAAATCATAGTAGGGTTGAATATGTTTCACCAACTTGTGTAAGATAAAAATCAAAATCAAAATTAGCCATGAATCATTCATGAGAAGTATATATAACAAGAAACAACCTCAATTAGAGTACTTGGACTGCTTGACCAATAGATTTGTGCTTGGAGTCACCATTGGTACATAGTAGAATTAAATCTAAGTGTTGATATCTTTAGGAGAACACCAAAAATCCTCAATCAATAGACTTTTTAGTCCCATTGGGCAAGCCAAAAACTATTTTCACTTTAACCTTCACCCCTTTAAGAGATGATTTAGCTCTCCTCATTCAAGTGGCACAATGAAAACACCTCAGGGTTGTGGGTGACCCAAATTTGAAGTGATAATATATATTAGGGATAGTTCCACTTGATGTACCACTTCTACATGCCACACCCACACTTACACTTATGAGGAAAAGGGTTAAGAAGCCTAAACTAACCTAGCTAAGGAGGTGATGCGCCAAATACATTATCTACTCACACCACTTGAAATGCACTTGGAACCAAAGAGAAACCTTTATATACACTTCATCAAACTAAAATCTCCTTTTCTATATCAATGTTTCAAGCATGGGGTCTTAAAGATAGCCTATATTAAGAGGGATAGATAATAGATATTCTAGAAACACTAATTAATAGACTACTCACTATATCTATAATCCCTATTAGATACTTCTTGTTGACCTGTAAAAGAGATATTTCAAACTACACAAGGTATTAGGAAGGATAACACGTCAAGGTAAGTAAAATACACTTATACAAGACCAAAAATCATAGTATGCACTTCATGAAGTCATGAATGAGGTAAAAATAACATTATTTTTTGTTTTGAGGCAAAAATTAGTAAGGCTTCACCATACTCAGGTGGAGAGATCCATATAAAAGCTAAAAAGGCTAGTATATATAAGAATTTTGAGAGAAGAGAGAGAAGGTGAAGCTCAAGAGTCACTAATATAATTTTAAGGAAAGAAAAAGGAGTTAAAATATCATGTAATCAGACATGAGATAGGTATTATAAGGAAAATAAGTACAAATATCTCTCAAATTCATCAAACTCTTCCAAATGTGGTGTAGATGTTTTATTGCTTGCATATGAAACTACCTTCATGGTTTGTCTTCATTATACTACCTCACCACTAAATATGGATATGTATGAATATTTATTTGAGGGGGAAGGGTTACTAACAAGCCTCCATAAGCATTGGAGTGGTCTCTAATCATTCATATTCCCCTATCCATGAACAATCATCCCAAATAATTACAAATAAATCCCTCTCATGCACCTCTCACAGTTGTCACTAAATATGCTTCCAATTCTTCAACCCAATCCATGAACAAGGGGGGATACCACTTTTCAAGAGTCTTTATGTCATCATATTCATCAAATAAACCTTAAAAGGCTTCCTAATTGAAACTTTCATCTTTTCCATTGAGTGGTCACTACTTGCTCACCATGATTAGCTAAGATGAATAAGATATAAAACACACTTAGGAGCCTTTAAAACTAAATTAATGATAATGGAGACTTATAAAAAGTCCAAATCTCTCTCTTAAAGGTGATTTCATCATCTAAAACTTCTCCATATCTACAAAACACATAAATCTATCAAATAAATCCCTATTTTACACCATATAGACAAGCTAAATATAACTAAATTACATAGGGAGGAGCCCTAAAGATTCCTATACAACTTAAAATCATCTCCCTATCCTTTACACTCCATTTGTCTTATCTTCTCCATCAAGTCTGAGTTGGGGTTTTATGAGGGTTTTTAGTAATTTTAGGTCTTAGACTTTGTTCATAAAGACTAGATGTTGGAATTATGAACCGATACAATTGAGGTATTATTATATATCCTATCTAATACCATTAAACACCTTGAGTCTCCATGAAAAGTATCATGGAAGATACAAGTATTATAAGATGGCCACTCGTGTCTTTTCTATACATTCTACATGGTCTGAGTGCCTTCCAACCAAGGAATGGCCTCTTGAGGAAATTATCTACATAGTAATGGTTCAAAAAAAAAATTATCTCCAAAGAAACTTTTAATACATAGTATAAATGTCTATTTATCCCAAAAAGTGATAGGATTACTTTTAGGCATTAGGCCTTATGTTAGGTCTAGTAGGCCTACCTAAAAAATTTTTGGCTCAGACCCCTTTGATAACCCTCCATAATTATAATATTGATTTAAAACATCAATTAAGGTCCCAAAAACCTATCTCAATAGGATGTAATTCACTCTTAGGTCTAGAAGTGAATTTGACCTATTTGGTGAAAACCTTGCCATTAAGGCTTAACTATAATTCCTAGTGTGTAGATTGCCCTACTTAATTTACATATTTATTACTTGGTTATTTATGTTTTTACATATTTTTTAAAACATTTATATCCTTATTTAAATGTATAAACCCCTCTTAACTTCTCAATCCATATCTTTTTTCCAAAACTACTCGTTTATGCACAAGAGGAAGTACCCCTGTCTAAGATAAAATAGGGGGTACTTCCCTTGTATTGTTGGAAAAATTGTATATTTAATCAGATAATATATGTGATATAGGTACCATACACAAAAAAAATTATATTTTTTTGTATCTATTTGACCCCATAAATGTCTCAAAATCCAAGGTAGACTAGTCAGGTGATGACTGTGTATGGTACCCTATTTGCTATACTTACTATAAGTGGGTATTTTTATGAATTAAGAATTAAATGAAATGTTTAGAGTCTTAATTTAAGCATATATAATAAATTATACATTATTTAACTCACTTCTTTTAAAATGACCCACACCATCACCTAGAAGTCTCACTTCATTGCTCACCTATGACAACACCATCAATCATCATGGTTGTAGGTGCACTTGTGGTATTTGGATGGTATGTGTAGGTTTATATTTTATGGTTAATATATCATGTAACTAATAAAATTTTGATATAATTATACATAATATATTTCATCATGTTAATCTCCTTATTAACCCTTCTCTATAATAGATTTCTCAAATTGAGTTTCACTACCCCTATTTACTGAAACAACCAATAAGTGTATGTGAAAACTTCAAACCTAGGATATGATGTGTAAAGGATATCTTGAGTCCAAATTAAGTACCCAAAACATGGCTTAAATTATAATTCTTACTCAGGGATTCCAAATACCACTTAAGCATCAATTTCTAGGTCCCTATGCCACTTTGTTGTAGGTGCCTATTTAGGGGTGTGTACAAACTAGGAGCAAGCTAGGGAGTCAAAAAATAAAGTTATACTCTTTTATGGTGATAATATAGGACATGTTGTGTTCCAATAATACAAATAACTCACCCAATTATGAAATTATTGTTGAATTTTCAACCTTAATGAGCAAAAGGCCTCTTTTTGTCCAAATATGTAGACAACATTACAAGAGTTCAGTGTGTGAAAGCATGTTTTCTAGGTTTCCAAATATAGTGTTCTCTTAGTTTACTATATTATTCCTTTTGTAAATTTTATTTTCCATGCTAAGGATTTAAAATATGTTTATTTAAACTCAACAAGGCTTCATATTATTTTTTATTTCAAATTCCCAAAAGGGGTAGGGCTCTCTATTCTATCATTTTAGGGAAAAGGGTTCCAAAAACTAGATTACCTATCTTAAATGGTTTCTCAACACATAGTGGTACACCAAAGGATCAATCATGTTCATCAGGATATCAAATTGATTCAAAAAATCAAGGATACCAGTGCCTTCCACCCATACTTTTGGACAAACCTCTAGACTCCTGTTAGACACCTATAAGTGGGAATTTGATGCATGGGTAGCGAGTTGATATGAACAACATAAAAATTCCCTTGAAAGTGAACTTGTATGCTTCTATTAATCATCTTAATTCACACCAAACCATTTTAAGAAGTTAGAAAATATCTACACCTCTCTAAACATCAACATGACATCATCAGGGGTTGTGAGTGTCTTGAGTTGTGTTATGTAGGCAGAGACATAAAAGGAGAAAGAATATCCAAGGGGAAATTTTTTCCTTTCCAAAAAATTAAAATGAATTATCAATACTCAAATATATGACCATAATAAAAAAACATATTGAAACAACACCAAAACATCTTCTCCCAATCTTAAAGACACCTGTAGGTGTGAAAGAAACCTATTTGAAAGCACAAACAAGCCTAGAAGAGTATTTATTAAGAATTTGAGAATAATAATTATAATATTGTGATGGAAAAACCTATAGAGAGGCTTTGATAAACACATGAAACAACCAAAAATGTCAAACCAAAACAAAAGATTCAAAAATAAGCTCAAACAAGGACCCCTCATGGATGTAAAAGCATAAAAATTTGGCTAGCTTCTTAACAATTATTAATAAAGGAGGAAAAATGAAATTCAAACTTTTTGTCATGGATTTAAATCTAACTAAGACCCCTCTAAAATTTGAATATCACTCCTCCCAACTCCATCTGTATGGACTGCACCAAGCATCTAAAGTTGATCTTTCTTGGCTTGTGAAAGAAAAAAGAAGGAGAAGAAGTTAAATTTGATCTCTATGACCTTATCTATACAAAAAAAGAATAGGTAAGACTTTAGGGACCTAAATATACACTTAACTAATGTTTTCACCTAAGATGGGCTTTTCAAGTCATACAAGTGCCACTAAGAGCCTATTTTTGGGAGATTCTCCTATTTTTATGCATGAAACTACTTATTCTATACCTATAACCATTTATTGACATTTTTTTACCTCATACATGTTATAATAATACTTGGTTACAAATTTATTCCTTGGAAAAGTCTGTACAAGTCATTTAATGAGCCAAAAATGTGACCAAAATACACTTTTGGCATATGAAACATGACAAAGGATTAATACATGACTTAGGGACTCCTTATAACATTTAAATGACCCTATTAAAACATTTATAAAATAATTTTAGCCTTTTAACATGTTTGACCATAGCTAACTAGAGTTGACTTGAGTTGACTAGACAAGTACAAGGAAGCTAGGCTTATACCAAGGCTAGAACAAGGATAGGTGAGATGTTTAGACACACATGAGAGCCTATAAGACATATGAAAACCTTTAAAAATATTCAATATGTATGGGTTGAACCAATTTTACTATAATTCAAATTTGGTAAAATATACTTAGTCATGTCCACCAGGCCTTAAAATTCACATCCATTTATCCAATCGACATATGTTTCTGATTGCTTCACCAACCTAAGGAAGTTTAGGCACAATAATTGTTTGAAAATGATATTGTGGATCACATTGATTCTATGGAATATAAATCCATTTTTATTTTGATTAAGAGTTGGTGTTTTTCAAACTTTGAAGAAAAGAGAATATGATGAGAAAAAGCTGAGAATAAAGTGGGAAAATGAGGGCCATTAGGGGTATTTATAAGTTACAAGGATAATGAAAGAAACTGGTTCATGCAACTAATGAGATCCAATCATGTTTTTATATGTTATTAATTTATATTGGATACATGGTATATGGAGATAACACACTATTTACTAACATCATACAACCAAATAACAACAACATGACACTTGATGACACAACCAAATACCATGTAGTTGGATGATAGTATAGAGGTGCTCGACTGTATGTTTCTACCTAAAAACATAGTGTCAATTGGTAGAATATCATTATTTCTTGGTAGCATGATACCACTTGGTATCATAGTGTTTATTGATGGCATATCACTATCACCTGATAGCATGCTACCACCTAGTAGCATAGTGGCGATAAATAACATATCTTTGTTTCCTAGTGGTATGGCACTAGGTGGTAATATGGTGTTGGTTCACAACATGCACCACATAGTAGTGTAGCATCAGGTAGTGCCATGATATTTCATGATATGATGGTACTAGGAAAGGGTATGTTGTCACCTAGCATAATGTTGATGGGCATTTTTATGGGAAAACTTAACAAGGTAATATTTTTTTTGGATACACTCAGATTTGCCAAGGATATGAATCTAATTTGCCTAAACAAACCTAAGGGGGTTTCTAACATGGGATATTAAAATAAACCTTATTTGATATGGAACCATTTGAGATTTATATAACCAATAAATATATTCTTGAGGTAAACTTCTATGGGAATATTTTAATAACAAACATCCATTTTTATCCTAATGTTCAAAGGAGTGTATATATTGATTCAAAAGATTTGCAGGATCTCTTTTTCCATAAAAGTAACTAAACATAGGCGTGATAAATGTAGAATGATGAGGATAATAAAAAACATATATATTAATAGGTTGGTCCTCAAAGATATTATCTTTAAAAGTAGCCTTAAGGGAGGAAACTTGAAACTTAATAATAGTCATTTGTTGTTGAAGATATCCCATGGTAGTCATTAAAGATAGAAAGTCACTAGGAGGTGTTGGTAAAGAGGTGAATAATTATTTGGATATTGTAATTTTCCATCCATATATAACATAATAATAATAGGCTCTTTACCACCTTCATTGCATTTTAGGATATGATCATCATGTGGTTTGGAAACATTAAGTAGAGGAGCATTCATTGCTAAAGAAGAAACTATATCATCTTGTATATCTTAGAGGTTAATGGCACTCTCTCGGATACTTGGAATTTTATGGTACAAGGGAGGATTAAGAGACATGGTTTCATTTTCTTTATATAAATTTCAAACATTATTTTAAGTATAAAATGTAAAGAAGTGAAGAAGAAGAACATTTTTGACCTGATTTACAATATAATGAAAAATGCACTTTTCATTTTCATTTTTGAGTTCAAAAAAGAAAGTAATGAGAATGCAATGATATATTATACTTTTGGTACATCATGGCCATATGAGAAATATATATTTTGTGTAACATTGTTATTTTTGTCATGTAATGCATTTTTTTGTTTTCTTATATTGTACAAGTTTGTAATGAGATGTAGTAAATGTATTTGACAATGTAGATGCATCAAATAATTCCTTTTCAATGAATGGTTTGGAATAATTTTAATTTTCACTTTCATATTTATAATCAAGGTAGGGGAAGAAGTCATACATGCATGTTGGCCATTACAAGCTAGATAAAGAGAAATATTTTCACTAGTTTCATTTGAGTGTTCTAAAGAAGGAAGAAGATTTTCAACATTATCATTACTTTGGAAAGAAGGAATGCATTCACTTTTTTACCATTTGCATCATTTTAAAGGGAATAAAAACATTAAATTTTTTGTTCATCTTGAATTTTATGCATGAAACATTGCTAATTTCAACATTATAAATGAAAATTTCTTACATGTCTACCATATCATATCTATGTGATACACTAACAATATTGACTAGTTTTAACTTTTTAGGCATTTCATCATTAGAATAGAAAAAATAGGAGAACTAGGATCCTCATATTTATATTCAAGAGGGATATAATCACACTAATAACCATATGAACACATATTATTATTGTCAACACATTTATTTAGACTTGAATTTTTATCATTAGTTTTTTCAATGATGAGGATTGAGAACTTTTTTAAGATGCCGTAATATCCTCATATGAAATACATTGGTCATCAATAATATTGAATGATATATCCAAAGGATGTGTTTTTCTAGGGTTTATAGTAGGAGTAGACATGTTGAGGAAAGATGCAAATTTGGATGCAACCACATAGAAGAGAAGAAAATTTTCTAGGGAAAAAATAGAAATAAGCATTACTTAATCTATGCCCATCCAATAAATATGATATAATAATAACAATAATAAAAATTAATTTTTTTAGGAGAAACATAAATTACAATATAGGGTTTGGCTCAAACAAGATAGAGGATAGGTTCACCATATGTTTTATGCTAAATGGGATCCATAGATAAAAACACACTAAGAAATAAAATTATTTGAATGAAATATTAAAAATATTGAGATTTCAATAATATGTATCAAATAATTAAAATTCACCTATTTAACCAAGTGTAATAAATATATTAAAATAATACATAACCAAGTGTAATATCCTATTCTAGATTGTGATAATTATATAGAATCATCTTGGGCTACTGATCAAGATTTATGTTCTATTAATTCTATGTTTTGAGTGATTTTTCCTCATGAAAAATTATGTTGATGTCAGTGTTAGGCTTTGCTATAAGTGTCTAGTCTATAATATTGACATGAATGTGAACATATTTTCATTGAAGTTGTGATATCACGTATAGGTTTTGTTTGTTCTTTATAATATGTTATAATGTGTGTGGGGTGGCCAAAAATAAAAACCCTAGATCTCTTACCATTGACCTCCTACCACTTGGTAAAAATAATTTAGCACATGAGTTGAGCTAACCCTAACAACCCCAATTGTTGTGAAGTGTTGCCTACATAGCCATATACTCTAAAGAGGGCCTCAAACTCACATGTATTTATCCCTGAAAGGTATGTGTGTGGAATGGTGATTGTGAAAATATATGTAATTTATCATATTGTAACCCTTGGTACAAGTAATACAAGTGAAAATTTATTTGTATAATACTTCAAAATTTTAGTTCTAGAAATTTGATATGTATTAAAATTCAATAGCTATTGAATAAGACAAAGTAATTTCTAATTGAGGTCATTTTTTGACAATGCTTGATAAAATGAACTATACCATAGTTTTGTATATATAGGGATTTATTAATTTTGAATTAGGAAATAGTGGCACATGAAACATTGAAAATATAATAAACATATGGGGATAAACAAATGGTCACAAGATAAAAATTATGTAAAATGATCAAAAAATGTCTAGACACTTGTGTCATGGTTTGACACTTCCATCAACATAGGTATCTAACCTAGATGTATATGTCTAGAGGCTAAAAACACATACATAATAAAAACACAAGTAGGGGGTCCTTTCATAAGTTGGACAAAAGGAAATTTAGACAAAATACATGTCTAAATGGGAAGACAAAGAAAGTGTAAGAACACATAACTAAAGAGGTCCATGTGATACTACACCATCAGAAACCTAACTCTCTATCAAGAGGCTTATACATGCAAAATCTATGAAAAAGATACTATGAAAATATGGTTTTACCAAATATGGGTATTTATAAATATTTAAGGGCTTCACAAACACAATCCCTAGGTACTTCTGATTGATAATGCATACACACAACATATAAAGGACATGTGGGAGATGGATGGAATTGAGGAAGGACATGTTGATTACATTCATTTGACACTACAGGGTAACTCAACGTATCTCTTAGGATATTGACAACATGGACCTTGTTATATGGATAATAACTATCACCATCCTAAGAGTTAATAAGAGGATTTATAATATCTCAAATATATAACTAATTTTAATCCCATATTATGCTTGATTTGATAAAATATTTTGTTTATGAAGCTTGTGCAAAGTTTTAACATCCTACTCCCTTATGCTGTAGTGCATCCAGGGATATGTGTGGCCATCTTGTGGCTTACATACCTTTCATATTATCTTATTACATTTCTATATGTTCTTAGTTTGGTCATCCTATGAAATAACCATGGATAATTAGAGTATATATAGGATGTAGTGGTTAGTATTTTATTATCATATTGTGAATTATTATCTTACTAAAATGTTGTGGAAGTTTACCCTTGAAAGTTGTTCAATCATTATTATCAAGTATTATAATCTTTTATCAATTATTTTTGTGGATCTGATTATTTTACTCTGAATTATGATATATATTTCTTTATTGTGAAACATCCAAGTAATTTAATTACAATTGGTATCATAACATAAATTTGGGCCAATTTTTGCATCATTATTATTTTTGGATCTAGTGTTGTAGTAATATGAAGAGATTAAAGATATAAAAAACATAACTTATGATCTGATAAGATTTAAATTTTCCACCACTACAGTATTATTTGAATCCTTTCTTTGAAAAAAGTTAATATTTTTTTCACACCCTTTTGAAAATTAGTGGTAATTGGATTCACCTTAGTGAGATGATTACAATGGTATAATCTATTGGTATACATTTTTGGGGCCTAAAGATTTCCATCCTAGCATTTTTACATGGATAGTTTTAACACTTGTAGATGTAGGAAATATCAAGACACTCCAAAAATTCCTCACAAGGATTATATGGAGTCCATAACTTTGGATCCATTAGTTTCTGAGGCATTTCAACTAATTTAGTCAGATCTATAAAACATTGTGAGAAAAGATGACCGTAATGTAGTAAGAAGATAAATGTATAATATGAATGATCAATTATCAATTATTAGTGTTTAGTTTACCAATATTGTGGCATAAATTTAGAAAAATAATAATCCACCACTCCAATTGAGTTCACCTTCTCCAAATAATCACAACTTCAATACTAGTTTAAAGCACATGCTACGAAAAGTGAAAGCCCATAAGTTTTATGGTAAGGATCCACTCACATGGATTGATCAAATATTAAATTTATTTGATCTAAATCAAACCCTATATTCACAAGAGGTGATCATGACATCTCTCTATTTAGAACTTGAGCAGTTTGTTTGGTATAGGTGGTTGTGTGCTCAAAATTTAAATTAGGGTGAGCCTATTACCTAGTCAATGTATACTAAGGATATATAGATGTAATATAACAATAATGTCTTAGCCAAATACTTGAATGAGTTAGAAAAGTTGTGATAAAAAGGAATTGTTTTGGATTATATTCAACAATTATATAATCTATCCTTATGCATGGATGACATGAATGAGAACAACATGATTGACTTGTATTTGGAGGAGATCAATTATAACATCCAACTTGAGGTTTGTATGTTTAATCTAATGAATATTATTGAATCCATACCATTCATGCAGTAGGTAGAGGAAAAATATTTGGTAAAAATAAGGGCTTTCACTCATGGCTACAAATGCAATTTCATAACACCATAATTTACACAACTTACAAGATTGACCCCTCAACAAATTGAAGATAAACATACCAAAGGCTTATGTTTTGGCTATGATAAAAACTATAGTAAAGGACATAAATGTGAAGAAAATAATTTTTTATTAATTTTAAGAGCTAATGATGATGATTCCTTAGGTAGGATATGGAAGAGCTAGGGGAGGAATCTGAAGATTCTCACCTCACTATCTCCTGTCATGCCATTTTAAGTACAATGACTCCTCAAATTATTAAGGTGGTTGGATTCATCAATAAATATAAGGTGATAGTGTTTATTAACTTAAAAAGTATGTATAATTTCATCAATAGTAAATTGGCTACTTTTTTGAACTATTTTATTTATCCATCTCTAGAAGTTCATGTTATGACTGCAGATGGTGGCACAATCAACTATTCTATAAAATGTCATAGTATTAAGATTTCCATGGGGTAATACCTATTTTATTATTCTATTTTTCTATTTGCATTGGTGGGTCTAACATTATTTTTGGAGTATAATGGCTCATGATTTTGGGCACAATAGAGATGAATTTATAGGAAATGTTCATGCAAGTTCATTTTGAAGGGAGGAATTTTGAACTATGGGGATTATATAAAAAATATCCCTAATTGATTAGTTCACATTAGATGACAAAGATACTTAAAAAAGGGGCTGAAGGACTTGTAACCTAATTTTTTACATAGAAGTTCAGCCAATGTATCTACATACAGATTTACAAATTATTCTTGATTAACACCCAATAATTTTCTCACCATGACAAAAGGCCTACCAAAAAGTAGAGAACATGATCATGTCATAATAGTAATTCCATGTAGTACACCACCAAACATTAGATCATATAGGTATCCATATGCCCATAAAATGAAATTGAAACTATGGTACATGAAAAGCTGGAGGTAGGTGTTATCAGACATAGCCAAAGTGAATATTCATCCCTAGTGGTCATGGTGCAGAAGAAGGATAACACTTAGAGGATGTGCCCTATCTATAGATAACTCAATGATTACACCATCAAAGATAAGTTCCCTATTATAGTAATTGATGATATTTTAGATGAATTAAATGGTGTTGTTTATTTTACCAAACTATAAATTTATTTTAGGTATCATCAAATTTGGGTCAGAGATGAGCATATCCTTGGGTAAGTACACAATGTTGGGGGATAAAAAGGGCCTACCCATGGACATGATTTTACTAAAATTTCAAAAATATAAACTTTTTAGATAATTTGAGATATCTACACTCCAAATTTGAAGATAGTGTAAGAACATGAAATGTAGAATTTCAAGTCTAGTTTCTAAAACACTATTTTTTTTTAAATGGTTGAATATAACTTGGTCAAACATCTAAAATTTGAAAAGGAACTCCTATTTTTTAAGAAAATAGAGTAGATAGATGTCCATGTGATACACTAGTTTTTTATCATAATTTAATATTATTTGAAACCTTTTGGGAAATTTTATATAAGATCTAATTTTTAACTTATATTTTTTATATTTTTCAAAAATGAAAATTAATTTTTTTAAATGTGTGTAGAAATAAGCCTAGTTTGTGACCATATAATTTTTTTCATTTGGATCAATGAAAGATAAATTAAATGAACATGCATGGGTATGTATGTTTATGGCATGTAGTGGCCTAAAAAAAGTATAGATAGAAATCAACATAGTTTGAAACCTTAAATTAGTCCAAAAAGTATAAAAATCATATTTTTGGAAAGAGGAGAGCGTGATTTTCATGATGGTATCAAGTTTTTGAATTTTCATGTTGAAATTTGTAGTGTATTTGGTGATCAAATTTGAATTTTATTATTTTTTATCATAATTATTGAACTCGACTGTAGATTGATAGGTCCAAGCCTTAGAATCAAGAATCCAAGACATTCTAGAGCCAAAAAGTGTAGGATTTGAATTCACATTCAAATAAAATGATCACATTAATAACATGATCATGACATTAATGTGATAACATTACTAATTATGTTAGTATTATGATCACATTACTTAGTAACATGATAATGTTAATAACACAATCACATAATATATTCACAACACCTAAAAACTTGAATTTGCATTTTGACCTACTAAAGGAGCCATTAGGCTAGATAGTATTAAGAATAAAGTTTGGTTGATTAATATTATTGTTTGGGACCAATGTTATTTTCAAGATTTGATAGAATTTAATTATAATTGGAGATGAATTAACCTATGAATCAATTTATTATTCATTTGACATGAGTCTAATCTTCCTTAAAATACAGATAGTCCTAGTTCATCCTAAATAGGGTTAAGAAGTCAAAAGTTGGTTTTTGGTGATCCCCTAATCCAAATCACTCATAATTTGGTATATTTGATTTATATTTAATTTTTTAAATTATTAAATAAATTATATTATCCAAAAATCAATTGGAGTATAAGGATCCTTTGATTGAGTACTAGCAGACCTAGAGTATTAGGTTCAAAAGAGGGTTCAGTAATATTATAAATGTTTAAGGAGTCATTATTTAAAAATGTTGTTATTTGAAAAGGAATTTATAGTATTCGCAAGATTAAAATGGTGTTTTGGAACAAAAATAAAAAATCAAGGGTCATTGTATTTTGTGTTAAGAGTGTATACAATCTTAAAAGAGGTTAAATTTGGTTAAATAAGACTAAATTAGTTTTTGTGGATAATTGGTGATGTTTGGAACTTTTAAAAATATTTTATAAACTTTTTAATATTTTCTAAGCCTCTGATAATATTGTTTGAGTTAGTAAGTGAAGTTATATAAGGATCTATTTTCAAGGTATATAAATGCACTAGTACTATATTTTGCATATAAGAAGTTATCTTTTGTCAAGTTTAGAGATATCAAAAACATACATGATGAAAAAATAAATGCATAATGATAGAACCAATTTTATCATGAGATGTCATAAAATGTATTTTTTAAACCTATGACCAAAAGTTAGCCTTTGGAGTACTAATCTAGTTGTGCATTTTAAGTAAATTGGGGCTATTTCGAGCCCCTTTCAACCTAATTATATGACTATAAAATGTGATTTTGGGATTGATAACCTCTAATTTAGTTATCTAAATTTAATAAAAGAAACATAATGTATTTATATGCAATTTATACATGTATATAATGTGGTTTTGAGCTCAATAAACTTGAAGTCATCAGCTAATGAATGCAAGCATCGATGAGTTTAATTATGGAGGTAATTAGGGTTAAAATGAGTCACATGAATATATTTTAAATTATATATTCAATGTGATTTGAAGTGAAATTAACCTTACTATAATGACATATATAATTAACAAAAGATTTTATTCATTTAATCCAGGAGGCATTTGAAGGCAATTTGAACCCCTTAAAGAGCAATATATGATTTGGGGCAAAATTAAAATATCGATTCTATCATGAATTGATCCAATTAGTCAAATTATGTAATTAGGGGTGTGAATTGGGAAAAATTTATCCCCTAAACCAAATTTATGTCTTAATTTATTTTATAACATGTATGGATTAACTAACTTTACTTATATAAAAAATATAAACATGTTCAGGTAATAATCATAAATCGGTGAACAAGCAGCACAAATTTTATTCAATTACCTTAGTGATTGGATCATAATTTGATATCTTAAATCCTAAACCCTATACCATTTAAATTAAACCCTAAACCCTATACCATTTACCTTAAACCTTAAGCCATAATCCCTAACCCTAAACCATTTAAATTATAGACCCTAATATCCCCAATTAACATCCTTTATATATAGTAAGAATCAGGTTTAGAGGGATGAAATTGGCCAAAATTTCATCACTCATTACCATAATTGAATTCATAGGGTCAATTTGTGATGATGTGAAGGCTAATTGATCCCAAAATCACATTTTTTACACATAGATCTAGGTTCAAGGAGCTCAAATTTGCCCCAATCACCATCATACTTATACCTTATATACCCTAAGCCATAATCCATAAATTTAATAATACCTAAAATCTAAACCATAAATATAAAATCTTTAAAACTTGAACCAATCATTTTATCCCAAATTAACCTCATTTACACTAAGAATTAAGTTCATAGGGCTTAGTTTGGCCTAAATCACATGACTGATTACCCCATTTGACTAATTCACTCAATTTTCATGATGACATGGGGTATAATGATAACCTAAAAACAAATTATATAGTCAAAAATGGGTCAAATTGATTCAAATATTCCTCAATTATCTTTGTGATTGACCCTATGTACCCTAAACCATATATACATTAAAACCTAAGCCCTAAACCATAAACCCTAAACACTATAACCTAAATTGTAAACCATAAACTTTACCTATTTATTGGAATTGATTTAGTCCCAATTAACATATTTTGTAGTAATAATTAGGTTTGAACATGTCATAAAGTGATTATAAATTATATATATGTCTTTAAACCTAAACCCTATGCCCTAATCCCTATTCCTTAAAGCATAAATTGTAAGCCCTATGCCCTAATGCCCACTACATGCCAAAAACATACATGCCTTATGATATAATTGATTTTATCATGAGATGTTATAAAATGTACTTTTTAAACCTATGGCCAAAACTTTTCCTTTGGAGTACCAATCTAGATGTGCATCTGAAGTAAATTAGGGCTATTTTGAGCCCCTTCAACCTAATTACATGACTATAAAATGTGATTTGTGGGTTGATCAGATCTAATTTAGTTATCTCTACTGAATAAAAGAAACATCATTTACTTATATGTATGTTTTTAATGTATAGAATTTGGTTTTGAGCTCAATAAACTTGAAATCATCAGTTAATGAATGCAAATGTCGATTAGTTAAATTATGAAGGTAATTAGGGTCAAAATGAGCCACATGAACCTATTTTAAATTATATATGATATGATTTGGAGTGAAATTAAACCTAATTTTATGTCATGTATAATGAGCCAAAGAGTTGATTATTTTAATTGAGGAGGCATTTGAGGCCAATTTGAACCCCTTCAAGAGCAAGATATGATTTTGGGCAAAATCAAAAGATCAATTCTATCATGAATTGACCTAATTAGTAAATTTGTCTAATTAGGGGTGTGATTTGGGAAAAATTGAGCCCTTAAACCAAATTTATGGCTTAATCAATTGTATAACATGTATGAAACATGTACATGGTATAACTAATCCTACTTTTATCAAAAATGTAAACATGAAGGT
>JARHVA010006424.1:895000-917699 GCA_037957365.1 Torreya grandis
AATGGCACACATTGATCTAACCTAGAAAAATACAATGGTATGATCCAAGCCAGAATTTTTAAAGGTCTAAGATTAAATGAAGAAATGACAAGTGTATAAGTTAAGGTTAAACTTTATGGATCTTACATACATGTGATAATGAGTCTAAGCATATAAGAAAATCCATGAGCCATTCTAGAGAAAAAATTTCTAATCATGATCATGGATCATTTTTTGTTTCATGTCATAATCTGATCAACTCCCAAGCCATCATTATAGGTAATCAGTTTTCCTTAGAATTCAAAAATAATATATTTCTTGTCTAGAAGTTTCCAAGATTTAAAATTAAGTAACATGAAATCATTTCTAAATAAGTTGCACATGGGGATAAAAATTTATTTGGATTTTCAAATGATTTTCTCCCTCCAATTGTGAAAGTGAGTGATCAAGGGGATCTTTAGATAGTTCCACATCAAGACAAAATTTATTTATCTCCTTAAATGAATATCCTCCTTCCAAGATCATGTGACAGACATTCTTTAGCCAAAATATCAAATGATATGCTCCAAGTTTGATGCAAATCTTCATCATTCCTTGTAAAAGTAATTGCAAAAATGATTATTTTATTACAAGTGGATGAGGATCTCAGGCATGGAAAATGGGATATTCAATATGGAAGTATCTTGGTGGACTTGAAGGATTATTATTTAGGTTATGAACTATGGTTCCAGAATAAAAAAGGTAAAGAATGTATAAATAAAAGGCTTGTCTTCTATTTTAGAGGTTGGTTGGCCATTTGTTGGTCATTATGTTGGTCTGTGTCTTCCTTAGTATATGCTCTTGCACATTTAAGGATCACTAATATGTGAATTTTGTCTCTCTTTTTAAGGTATTTACAAATATACAACCATTAGTAAGCTTTGAGAGCATCTCTATATGTCTCCCCTATCCAACATAGAACAAATACGCCATGTTTGTCCCCATGGTATCATTTTGAAACATGGGTGTATGTAATATTTTTTTCAAGTTAATGAAAATGCATGTGGTTCTCTATTGTTTTATATTTATGAAGTACAATAATATGTCTTGTAAATTTTATTTATAGGATATCTTATTCTATGCTCATTACTTGTTGTCATCTTAGGTTTAACTTTAGATTATAAATCCCTTTCTGCATTATATTTGGAGTATGTTGTTGAATAAATTATTAGGTCACCCTAGGTTTATAGATTCAATAAGAAAAATAAAATCCCTCCTTGTAGTTACATTAGCTTGCATGTAAGTTTTCTATGTCTTTGTCATAAATGATATTATGAATGATTGAAAGAATCCCTATTGACTAAAGACCTCCATCACAACACCCTCCCCCTTTTCATAAATATAAACTATCCTACCCTATCCTACCCTACATATAACATAACCTTTACATATATTAAGTTTTATTTTCCCAAAGATGCATAAACATTGTATACTTAGCACATGTATCTGTTTTTTGCAATAAAAACCCAACATTACAATATTTTATTCAACCCCTATGTTGTTGAAGATTATTTTGAATGAAGGTTGTCATCACATTCATATTTATCTTTAGTATCTTGTATTTAGTGTAGAACATTTGATCATTCCCTGTGAAAACCCTTCTTAGGTGAAGTGAGCAATTTTGGTTGTGTTCTAGTTATATTTTTGTCTCTTTGTGCCAATAATCTCCATGGAGATTAAATTTATAAATCTCTCCATGTTTGAAAGCTACCCCATAGGTCCTCTCACCTTGGTTTAGGTATATCCAAAAGTAGTAGGGAGATAACCATGCCCTCTATAGGTACTTTCCAATCATTTAATAAATTTGGTCCATTCTTGATGTCCAACCCTTACATGGCTATGATGACATACTAGCAAGTTTCTCATCATTATTTTCCACATTTATTTAAGTGTGCAAGGCTAGATTAGAGAGGTGTATAACTGGGAACCAACACCAAATTAACACCATTATCAGGGAACAATTATTATCACCCATGTGGTTAAGGACTCTTGAAAATATTTAGAGATATAAGTATTATAAATTTGAAGGTTCTCTTCTTGTATATTTATTACATTTGAACTATCTTGGCTATTAACACCACATCACTACACTAGGGACATGCCAAGAATTCTTGAGGATTGATAATTCACTTCTACTAAGTATGTTATAAAGAGATGAAAATATTACATGTTATAACATGTATTTTCCATTTTAAACATTATTTTGAAAATTTTAGTGTCTTTGTTTTCTATCTCATTAAGCTCAACAAAGATTATTTTTATCATGTATCACAATAGTTTGTTAACTATTATATTTTATAATTTTTATTCTAGTGGTGACTCCAAATTTATTTTTTGGTTTAAAGGAAGATCAATGACTATTTTGAATATCTTAATTTTAGATTTAGGAATTATTTCTATTGCTTACAAGCTATAAGGACTGAGATCATCCTTCAAATATGGCTCTTCAAAACTTTGTCTCACTGCTATGTTTGTATCAAAAATTAAGGAGACAAGTTTGGAGGTCAGAATGGGAGTGATTGATCTGTTAAATGCCAAAGTAAATGCTATGGATTATGATATTGACATTTATTGGTATGACATGTGCTTTCTTCCCCATCCCCCATGTGACACTATTGAAACACGTGATCAAGATTTGGATGAATCTAAATATGCATCACCCAAATATGAGATTTTCATGTTCAATTGTCAAGACTTCTTAGGTGAGTTTTCTACCTTTGTAGAAATGATGTTTACTACTACTACAAAATAGTTTTGGAGTGTAGTCAAGAGAGTCCCAACATATGGGTTTTCTTGTGATGATAGTATAACATAAGAATATGAGTTACTAATCATGATGCAATTGAAGATCTAGTGTGTTCTTTGAAAGAAGTACTAGACATGAGTGTAGAACTGGGTGACTCTATTAGGAGTATGGACATTATTGAGTAACTATTTATTCTTAGTATTAGGTTTGAAAATGAAGGTGTTGTTTGGAATATGTCATTCAATGAATATGGTTTTATATTTTATGTACCTAAAGATGAATTCTTTTAGTTTTCTTCTAGATAGTACTTTGAGTGCATAGTTCACATTATTGATCCTAATGTAATCTTACTTGGTACTCACATGATTACAACTAAGAAGAATGTTTATTTACAACTATTAAACGAGTACCAAAATCTATTATCTTATTCTTATCCTAACTTGAGACCATGCAAAGAGGATCTGATTCAATATGTCATCTTATTACAACCTAGTAGTAAATTTAGGTAAGTGCAGAGATGGGTTTACTTCATCTTGGCCACCAAGATACCAAAAAAGTTCAAGAGACTATGGGATGGAAAAATTCTATAGCTTCTAGATAATGACAAGCATCCAAGGAATTTCCTCAACTACGTTTGCAGAATGTAACATATTATATAGTGTTTGTTGCTTTATCTTTCTATTGTTTTGTGGCCCCTCTATTTTGGGCCTTGTTTATATAGTTTCATTTTCCATTCCTATTGTTGTGTGTTTATTTCTAAATCCTCCTGATCTATTTTTGTAAGTTTACCATGTTTTTCTGATCTTTCACAAGAGTTTTCCAAAAATTTCCACGTCTTGACTCTGTAGCCCAATGGATTGGCACCTAGTCTTATGTTCTATGGTTTTTTGCACACTTGAAAGGGGTATGTATCCCCAAGTGAGAGCCAATGTTAGTGATAAAAATTACACTAAAGTAATTGGGTCCTTATCAAATTAAATTACCTAAGACCTAAGCCAAATCGAGTATCAATGTCTAAGTCATTAGCCTAATTCCCTATTTTAAAAATGTTCCTTCAAAGGTTAAGTTCATATTTAAGAGGCTAAGTGATTTAACATTGGTATTTAATTATTATATTTCCTTTGGGGACTTTTCATTAGGTATTTCATTCTATCAATTTGGTCTATATTTTGGTATAAAGTCCTTATCTTTTATAGAAATTATTCATGTGAAAAGCCCAAAGGTTCATTTCCTTCAGGTATTTTATCTAAAAAAAGCCTAAAGGGCTATTTCATTTATTTTAGGTCATTTATTTCAAAAAAAAAAAACATAGTAAAAATTCCAAAGGGTACTTACCCTTTGGGCATTTTACCCACACAAAAATCTTGAAATAATTATAAGGGCTTATTTACTTCAGCTAAAGGTACTTACAAAAATTCCCAAGGGGCACTCTCAATAAGTCTAAAGGGTAAGTTTAGAAGGCAAAGGAAACTTGTAAACCTCTCAAAGGGCACTTTCAGAGGATCTAGAGGACACTTTCAAAAAGTTTGAAGGGTATTTTCAAGAGATCTAAGGGCCATTCCTAAAGGCCTAAGGAAAATTCTATAGGGAAAGTGACCTTGAAAAAAAATTTGAGAGGTACTTTTCGAGCTTTTGAAGGATATGTTCAAATGGCCCAAAATTTACTTTCAAAAAATTTATTGTGGGGCATAAGTACTATTTCATTTGAATATTTTGCCTAAGCAAAAAGTCTGAGAGAATTACATTCCTTTGGGAATATTTCCAAGTTTAGTTTCTATGGGGAAATAGTTTTAGACAAAATGTCCAAAACAATTATCTCGATGAAGACAAAAGGAGCTAAGTCTCAATTCCTTCAAAAAAAATGCAAGAGACTATTTTATTTAGGGGAATTGTGTCAGATAAAATGCCTAAAAATAATTTTTTTGATGAAAATACAAAGGCCAAAGACTCAATTCTTGCAGGAAAAGTGTGAAGACAAATACTTCAAAGAAATCATCTCAAACATTTTTTTTAAAATAATTGTCTTGATAGAATTCCCAAAATAATTATTATAGGATAATTATGTTGAATAAAATCCAAGAGTAGAAGTGTCAAAGTAAACATGAATGCCAAAGATAAAGACTCAGATAGAATTACCATAGAACAAAGTCTCTAAAGAAATATTTCTAAATTATAGGTATGACAGTCTCATGGATGACCTTTGATGGGCATGTGGATGTCAATTTTAAGATAGAGGTACTAGATTTTAGGATTAAAATATTCCAAGATAGTTGCATGAGTGTAAATTTTAAACCCCATGAAGTAGCCATTTATTTTCAAATGGGAGTAGATCCAAAAACATGCATTTATGTAGAGTAGGATGATTTGACAATGTGTGATCAAAGCTAAAGAGTTAAAGGAACACATGAATCCTATGGGATACCAAGTGGCATATCCTCAAGGTTAAAAAAAGAAATATTTAATGATACCCCACCCTTAGATCATGATTTGAAGGGGTATATTTACTCAAGCAATCAAGATTGGATGGTATGAGTTTAAAGTCAAAAGGTCAAGCTTGTGGTTCATGATAAGGCTCAAGCATGTTCTTATTGATCAATGGTAGATAATTTAGCATACACTTTTCAATAAACAAGTACATTAAGTCAAGGTTTCAAATTAAGCCTAAAGTGAACACAATAATGACATGCAATGTGACCATGTTATGCAAGGTATTAACAGCCAATGACATTTGATCAAAATCCAACAACACACATTGATCTAGATGAGCAATATCTAATAGTGTGATCCAAGCTAGAATTTTCAAAGGCCTTAGATTTCATGAAGAAATGACAAGTGTCTAGGTTAAGGTTAAACTTGATAGCTCTTATATGGATGTGGTAATGAGTCTAAGCACCAAAAAAATCCAAGAGCCATTCTAGAGAAAATATTTCCAATCATGATCATGGATCATTTTCTATTTCATGTCACAATTGGATCAACTCTCGAGTCATAATTATACGGAATGGGTTTTCCTTGGCATGCACAAAGATGATATTTCCTATCTAAAATTTTCCAATATTTATAATCGAGTAACAAGAAATCATTTCCAAATAAGTTTCACATGAGAACAAAAATTTGTTTGGATTTTCAAATGATTTACTCCCTCCAACTATACATGTGAGTGATCAAGGGGATCTTCAAGTATTTCCACATCAAGACAAATTTTTTTTGGCTCCTTAAATGAATATCTTCCTTCCAAGCTCATGTGAAAGGCATTTTTATCTATAAGATCAAATGATATACTCCAAGTTTATTTCAAATATTCATCATTCCTTGCAAAGGTAGTTCTAATAATGATCCCTTTCTTGCAAGTAGGTGAGGATCTTAGGTGTCACAAAGGGGATATTATATATGGAAGTATCTTGATGGGATTGAACGATTATTATACAATTCTTCAAGTTATGACTTATGGTTTCAAAATAAAAAAAGGTAAAGAATGTATAAATATATGGCTTGTCTTCTATTCTAGAGGTTCGTTGGCCATTTTTTGGTCATTATGTTGGTCCCTATCTTCTTTAGTATATGATATTACACATTTAGGGATCACTATTATGTGTATTATGTATCTCTTTATAAGGTATTTTTAGTTGTATAACCATTGGTAGGCTTTAAAATCATCTCTATATGTCTAACCTATCTAACATAGAGAAAATCCACCATGCTTGTGCCCATGGAAGCATTTTGAAACATGGGTGTATGTAATATTTTGTTTCAATTTAATGAAAATTCATGCGGTTCTCTAATATTTTATATTGATGAAGTGCAGTGATGTCTTGTAAATGTTATTGATAGGATATCTTATTCTATGATCATTATTCATTGTCATATTAGGTTTAGCTTTGTATTATAAATCCATTTCTACATTGTATTTAGATTATGTTGTTGAACAAATTGTTAAGGAACCCTAGGTTTATGGATTCAATAAGAAAAGGCAAACCCCTCCTTGTAGTTTTATTAGCTTGCATGTAATTTTTCTAGATCTTTGTCATAAATGATGGAATGAATGATTGAAATAATCCTTGATAATGGAAAACCTCCATCACACCACACTCCCCCTTTTCATAACTATAAAATATCCTACCCTGCATATAACACACCCTTTGCATATCTTAAGTTTTATTTTCTTGTAGATGCATAAACATTCTATACTTAGCATGTGTCTACATTTTGTGCTTTAAAGCCCAGTATTGCAATATTTTATTTATCCCCTATGTTGTTTAATATTATTTCAAATGAAGGTTGAAATAAAATTCATATATATCTTTAGTAGCTTGTATCTAGCCTAAAGCATTATCTCATTTCATGTGAAAACCCTTCCTGGGTGGAGTGAGTGAGTTTATTTGTGTTCTAGTTGGATTTGTGTCTCTTTGTGCCAATAATTCCCATGGATATTGAATTTTCAAATTTCTCCATGTGAGCAAGCTACTTTTTAGGTCCTCTCACCTTGGTTCAATTAGAGATAAAA
This sequence comes from Torreya grandis, assembly GCA_037957365.1. Classification (NCBI taxonomy): domain Eukaryota; kingdom Viridiplantae; phylum Streptophyta; class Pinopsida; order Cupressales; family Taxaceae; genus Torreya; species Torreya grandis. The sequence continues at coordinate 902,269 of JARHVA010006424.1, forward strand.
GTAGTAAGGAACTAACCATACCCTTTATAGGTGCTTCCCAGTCATTTTATTAGTCTGGTCCATTCTTTATTTCTAATCCTTCCCTATTTATGATGACATACTAATGGGTTTCTCATCATTTTTTTCCACATTTATTCAAGTGTGCAAGACTAGATTAGAGAGGTGTAAAATTAGGAACCAACATAATGACAACCTAAAAACACATTCTATAGTCAAAAATGGGTCTAAGTGATTCAAATTATCCTTAATTATCTTTACAATTGACCTTATGTACCCTAAAACATATATAAATTAAAACTTAATCCCTAAACCATAAACCCTAAATACTATACCCTAAACCATAAATTATCATCTTTGTAGTAAGAATAGGTTCACATGGCATAGAGTAGTTACACATTATATTCAAGTCCTTAAACCTAAACCCTATGGCCTAATACCTAATCCCTAAAACATAAATTATAAGCCTTATAACCTAATGCCCATTTCATTCTACAAGCATACATGCCTTATGATATAACTATTTTTATCATTAGATGTCATACAATGAATTTTTTTAACCTATGGCCAACACTTAGCCTTTGGAGTCAAAATCTAGCTATCCATTTAAAGTAAATTGGGGCTATTTTGATCCCCTTCAACCTAATTTCATGAATATAAAATGTGATTTATGGGTTGATCAGATCTAATTTTCCCCAATCACCATCATAATTATACCTTATATACCTTGAAAACTATACCCCAAGTCCTAATGCTTAAGGTTCTTAATCCCTAAACTCTAAACCATTAATATAAACTCTTTAAACCCTAAACCAATTTTTTTAGCCCAAATTAACATCATTTAGACTAAGAATTATCTTTATAATTCACCCAAGCCTCAAACACTATACCCTAAATTTTAAAACAAAAACTTCCCTATGTACCACTTGATTTAGTCCTAATTAACATCCTTTGTAGTAACAATTAGGTTTACATATGGCATAGAATGATTAGACCTTATAAAAACCATTAAACCTAAACCCTACATTCCCTAATACCTAATCCTTAAACCCTAAAACATAAATTGTAATCCCTAATCCCTAAACCCTAAAACATAAATTATAATCCCTAATCCCTAAACCCTATATACTATTGCCTTAAACCTTAATCCCTAATATATATTAAGTATAACACAATTGCATTAATTAATAACATGATCATGTTATTATTAATATAGACAACACTCAGTTCTCAGTGTTAATTTATACTCCCAACCATGTATTAAGAATAAAGTGATCACTTTATTACATAACATGATCATGTTATTCTTAATATACACTTCTTAATATATATGTTGAAATAGAACCTAATACAACAAATAATGCAATCGCATTGTTTAATAATGTGATCACATTATTATTATTATTATTATTATTATTATTATTATTATTATTATTATTATTATTATAGACTAAGCTTAGTTTTAAACACCTATTTTTAATCAAAATCAAGAATTATATCCCCATAAACATTCACTATGTACTTTTGTGGGCCTTGTAGTACTTGTGTACTTGACCCCACCTTTGAAAAGTTGTTAATTATCCTTGATGGGTGATGGATCATGTTTGAAGAGGATGAAGATATTGAAGAAAAAAACACTAGATGAATTAGAAGATTTGAGAGAGAAAAATAAGTATTAAATGCAAAAACATCATGGTAGACAAGTTAAAAACCCTAATACTAATGAACCAAATTCCATAGATAATGAGCCAATTAACAATAATGAATTAAACAATGATGAAATTAACCATAATGAATTGAATAATGATGAAATTAACCACAATGAAATAAATAATAATAAATTATATAATTTTAGAATTTTACATTCAAATTTCCAAGTTTTTGAATTTGTTGATGATGAGTCTATGTATGATGCTTTAGCCCCATGAATGAAGAAAATTTAATGAAAACAAATAATGATGAAATTAACATCAAGAAAATTTCCTAGAAACATATAATTAAGAAATAAACAATGAATAAAATGTCATCCCACCTCTAAACAATGAAAGTAATAATGATTTTGAAACACCCTCTCAACAAATTCCACCATTAACATGACCTCAAAGAATTATGTGTAAAAAAGACAAGTACTTAATTTAATTCGATGAAAATATTTTAGAATCAATATATAAAAAATGTCTAGTCACCCTTCAAGAAGATTGGCTCAACACATTTGAGATAATTTCTTTCATAATTTGGATTATGATAGTCAAAGATGTCAATTATTTATTTCATTGATAAAATTGATTAAGATGAGACCTATAATGTACACATTAAAACTAAGAACATCTGACATAGATGATGAAAATAATGAAATTATTGAAAATATGCATGATTCATATCATACTATAGGCTCAAAATCATGTACCCAAGATTGTAAAGTTGACCAGATTATACTTACAACTTGTCCACTATGTGATAAAATAGGGAAAAAATGAATGGTTTCAAAAATAAGGTGAAAACTTAATATAAATAGAAAACATTAATTAAAGTGATTGAAAGATGTGAAAGACTTAATAAACCTAACACTAATGAGATCTAGGTATTCGATGGTATACTTCCATGAAATGACAAGGCTATAACTAATACTCTCAAAGAGTTAATTGCTCAATTTTAAAAAGACAATACAAGAGTTTTGCCCAATGTAAGAGATGTTGTGAAAATAAGAGTTGGTTCTCATAACCATGAACCACATCTAAAACATTTATTGGATATGAATCAAACATAATTATACTCTAAATTTTTGGAAAAACATCCAAAATTTTCTATTTATCAAAGATTTTTTGAGATGGCTTAACCTTTTTATGTAAAAATAAATCACACATTTACCACTTTTTGTAGGCAAAATGTTGAATTTTCAATGCACTATGATGTTTTTCACCATATTCATTGTACTTTTCATACTAAAAACATTTTTTAGGAGTGTGGCATTGAATTTCCACCAAAATTATCTAGAGAATTTATTCAAACTATCTTTTGCAAAAGATTGGATGGACAATTATTTTACAACAAATCATGTTTAAGTGGAAATTATAGCATTTGTGGTGGATTTCTAAAATTAAAAAATGTATCCATGAGGAGATTACAAGTGAAATTGGATATGAATTAGTTATTTTAAGAAAATATAAATTAGTGACTTATCAAGTAAAAGATGGTAAAGAATCTAAAAGGTGTGAGCTTGTTCTAAAAAAGATACCTATTTATAATTTTTGGTCAAATTTAGGGAGAAGATTATTTATGAGTATGTAAGGCACACACACAGGGCTATATGGTTGGATGAGCATTTCAAGACAAGAAAGGATACATTCCCACTTGGTTCAATTATTTTAGTAGTTGATTTTTCTAAAAATTACACATTCAAAACCCAAATGGAAATTCAATAGTTGTATTAAAACTCATCACAAATTGCCATATCCATGCATATAACATTCATGCATGCACCTTATACTATAAAATAATAATAAAAAATATTAAGGGAGTACCATTTCTATATCAGTGATGACCGATCACATTTTTTAGAGTATGTGTAAGGTTGTTTTTAGAAGTTTTATCAATAGTTGAGTCAAAGGAACATTACATTTGGTCAGACAATTTCACATCACAATTTAAAAATGCATGGATGTTTTATTGGTTGAGTAGGATACATGTTACCACTAGTGTATAACACATTTGGAGTTTCACCAAGGATGACCATGGAAAAGGGGAGCATGATGATGTTAGAGGATGTGTAAAAAGAGCTATTGCAAGGGAGGAGTTGAAATCTGAAGAGGGTGTTCATTTGATAAATACAAAAAGTTATGGTTGAATGGTGTAATGAGAACATGTGTCATGGTTCTCAGCCAAATTATATAGTTCAGAGATATTTTTGGTTAATGAAAGAACACTTGGAAAAGTATGATGATTGTATGAATCAAATGGGTTCAAGTGACCACTCATTTTGTAGTTAAAATGCAAGTTCTTAGACTATTTATACTTGACACTTGGCATGTTTCTATTCTAAATACATAGAATATATTTGGAATGAGTGAATTATAAGAGTGGGTGGATGATTGGAGTTCCAAACCTTTAATTCTAATCAACACATATCAAGTTCTAGTAGAATTGAAACTTACAAATATGACATCATCAAATGACTTTGACCATGTATCTGATATAGTACAGCCAGGTAGAATATTTTTTCATTATGTACAATTTATTCTCATTATATATATATATATATATATATATATATATATATATTCATATTGTTGCTAAAAATAGTTTTTTGTGATATAGGGCATGTTTTTGTGGTTATTGTAGATGAGGATAATGAAGATGGAATTGATTACTAATTGTGTTACTTTGTAGAGAGAAAGAAAACAATTATTTACCTAATTATATATGGATAAAAAATTGACTATCCCATTGAGTCAGTGGTAGTCACTAGAACTTGGTTTCGATGATATCCTATAAAATATTCAAATCAATAATTATTTGAAGAGTTTGAAATGCATAGGAAGATACTACACAATTCAAATTTGATTCTTGCAATGAATATTAAATTATAAAATATCATAGGATGCCATTAAATAGGAAACTATGGAAAGTTTGAGATTTAAATCATGAAGTTATTCTTGATACTATAAAGGGTAGAGTAGATCCTAGTGGTTTTTTGGATTGAAAGACTTAGGTATGTTGAATTTTAAAATGTATATGTAATCAATTTTATCAAATGTTTTTTGTTTTCTAGGTAGTACATATGAATTTCATTTTTTATTACTTACTACAATGTTTTGTAGGTTAGTCGTGCTAGATAAGCTTCTAACTTCATGTGATGGGAATCATTAGTAAATAATAATATATTATTTAATCTAAGATAATCCTAGGTTTTAAATGGTAAAATATTAGGTTATACATGATCGAATCTCAAGAATTGACTTACAGGCTTTATTTTATAGGTGTTTGAACTTAGGCTTAAAAATTGCTTTTTCCTTGTATTAGGAAGGGCATTCTTAAGGCCATAATGGGTGGTGGATTTTTTTATAAAGCATGATGAGAGGAAAATAACCTAGTCCTAGATGTTATCCTCTCCATATTATGTGTTGGGAGTGTTATTTTTTAGCTAGAAAGCATTAAAACTGGAGTTCTATAACCACAACTTAAACTTTGACAATATTTGTTGTAAGTGTTTCTACACTCTAAAATGGTAGTGAAAATGCACTTTCAAGTAGATTTTAACATCATGGTAGTGTGATAACATGTAATTTTAATATATGTATATGATATAAGTGATATACTATTAGGTGGAGGTCTCAGAGGTAGAAATGGTAGTTAGAGCTCAAGAAGTTGCTTGTTCAATGCTAAAAAGTTACATTTTTGGACCCCTCACTGCAACTCATCCAATGGATTGCTCTAGAAGATTCCACCTAAGTGATATAGGGTGTGATTATAGGGATTAAAAAGGTAGGTAAGGGATTATATGGTTCATGGAAATGAATTACATGTTTTTTATGGGTGTTTGAACTTAGGCTAAAAAATGCATTTTTCTTATATTGGGAAGGGCATTCTTGAGGCTGAAATGGGTGGTGGGTTTGTCAATCAAGCCTGATGGGAGGAAAAAAACCTATTAACATATGTTATACACCCCATGGAAATGTTTTAAGTGTTATTTTTTAGTCATAAAATATTGAAACTAGAGTTCTACAACCACAACTTAAACATTACCAATATTTGTTGTCAGTGTTTTTGTGCTCCTGAACAGTGGTGAAAATGCACTTTTGGGTGGATTTGAACATCATAGAAGTGTGATAACATGTAATTTTACTATTTATATGTGTTTTAAGTGATATATTATTATGTGGATATCTTTAAGTAAAAAATTTTAGTTGAATCTCAAGAAGTTGTTTGTGTAATGCCAAAAAGTTGCATTTTTGGACCCCTCACTACAACTTGTCTAATGGATTACTTTCGAAGCTTCCAATTAGGTGATATAGGGTATGATTGCAAAGATTAAATAGGTATGGTATTTATTTTAAGTTTCATGTAAATTTCTTATAGGTTTTTTTAATAGGTGTTTAACTTAGGATAAAAAATTACATTTTTCTTGTATTAGGAAGAGCATTCTTGATGCCAGAATGGGTAGTGGGTTTGTCGATCAACCCTGATGGGAGGCCAAGAACCTGGTCCTATATGTTATTAACCACATAAACATGTTATACATGTAATTTTTTATTCAATAATAATAAAAACTAGAGTTTTGCAACCACAACTTAAACTTTGACAACATTTATTGTTAGTATTTTCGTGCTTTAGAATGGTAGTGAAAATGCACTTATGGGTGTATTTGAATGTCATGGTGGTGTGATAACATGTAATTTTAATATTTAAATTTTATAAAAGTGATATATTCTTATGTGGATGTCTTAGAGGTATAAAATGTAGTTAGAGCTCAAAAAGTTGTTTATTGAATGTCAAAAAGTTGCATTTTTTAGACCCCTCACTACAACTTGTCTAAGAGATTACTATTGAAGCTTCCTCTTGAGTGATCAAGGGTGTGATTATAGGTCTTAAATTTTCATGGGAGGTATCTTATGTTTCATGGAAATGACTTATAGGTTTTATTCTATGCATGTTTGAACTTAGGCTAAAAATTGCATTTTTCTTGTATTGAGAAGGGTGTTCCTGAGGCCAAAATGGGCTGTGGGTTTGTCTATCAAGCATGATGTGAGGAAAATAAAATATTATTAGATATTATCTACCATACAGATGTGTTGTGTCATTTTTTAGTTAAGAATCATCAAAACTAGAGTTCTGCAACAACTTAAACTTTGACAACATTTGTTTTCAGTGTTTTTGCATTCTAAATGCTAGTGAAAATGTACTTTTGGGTGGATTTTAATGTCATGGTGGTGTGATAATATTTAATTTAAATTTTTGGATATTTTAAAAGTGATATATTCTTAGGTGGAGGTGTCAGAGGTAGAAATGGTAGTTGGAGCTCAAGAAGTTGCTTGTTTAATGCCAAAAAGTTACATTTTTGGACCCCTCACTGCAACTTGTCCAATGGATTGATATCAAAGATTTCAACTAAGTGATTTAGGGTGAAATTAGAGGTATTAAAAATTTTAATTTTAATTTTATAAATTACTTATAATATTTGTTTTATGCATATTTTAACTTAGGCTAAAAAATTGCATTTTTCTTGTATTAGGAAGGGCATTCTTGAGGTTGAAATGGGTGGTGGGTTTGTCAATCAGGCTTGATGGGAGGCCAAGAACATGGTAATATAAATTTATACCCCATTTTATGTGTTTTTGGTGTTATTTTTCAGTCAATAATTATCAAAAATAGAGTTCTGTAACCACAACTTAAACTTTGACAATATTTGTTGTTAGTGTTTCTTCACTCTAGAACGGTAGTGAAAATGCACTTTTAGGTGGATTTGAACATCATGACAGTGTGATAACCTATAATTTGACTATTTATATGTGATTAAAGTGATATATTCCCAATTGGAGGTTTCATAGGTAGAAATTCCAATTGGAACTTAAGAAGTTGCTTGTTCAATGCCAAAAAGTTGCATTTTTGAACCCCTCACTACAACTTATCCAATGAATTGCTCTCAAAAATTCCACCTAAGTGATATAGGGTAAAATTATAGGGATTAAATAATTATGGGAAGTATTTTATAGTTCATTTAAATGACTTACATGTTTCATTTTATGCATGTTTAAACTTAGTCTAAAAAATTACATTTTTCTTGTATTGGGAAGGGCATTCTTGAGGCCAAAATAGGTGGTGGGTTTGTCGATCGATCCTGATGGGAGGCCAATAACTTGGTTATATATGTTATAAAACCCCTTAATTTTTTTTTAAGTGTCATTTTTTTGTAAATAAGCATCAAATCCATATTTAAATTACCATAACATAAAATTTGAAAACATTTGTTATCAATGTTTTTACGCTCTAGAATGGTAGTGAAAATGCCATTTCAGATGGATTTGAGTGTTGTGGTAGTGTGATAACATTTAATTTACCTATATATATGTGATAAAAGTGATATATTCCTATTTATATGTCTCAAAGGTAGAAATGGTAATTAGAGCTCAAGAAGTTGCTTGTTTAATGCTAAAATGTTGCATTTTTAAATCCATCATTACATCTTATCCAGTGGATTGGTCTCGAAGGTTCCAATTGAGTGCATAGGGTGTGATTAAAGGTATTAAAATGGAATGGTATAAAACTAATGGTTCATGAGAATGACTTACATGTTTCATTTTACATGTTTTTGAACTTAGGCTAAAAATTTGCATTTTTCTTGTATTGGGAAGGGCATTCTCGAGGCCAAAGTGGGTGGTGGGTTTGTTGATCAGGCTTGATGGGAGGAAAATAACCCAATAATATAATTTTTTCCCCCACCTTGAACATGTTTTTAGTGTTGGTTTCTGGTTATAAATCATTAGAATAATAGTTCTACTAAACTCTCAGCCAACAGAACATGTTAAAACTTGGGTAAGTGTTAGAACATGTTAAAATTGCTAAAATACTACTACAATTATATTTTTAAAGACATATAAAATATATTTTGATAAATTGACCTATTATAGAAATAACTAGGTCAATAGATGTAGAAACTTAATGAGTAATTAACCTATTGACCTAACGATTAATTGACTAGATTAAAAGAAGATTGTTTGAGAGTGTATTTTAAATTGAGTTGAAAACAAGAGTGGATAAGTGAGGTTTGAATTATTAATTATCTTAGAGCATATGAATATGAATTTCATAGCCTTCTTAGACATATAAGATCAAACTATGAATTAGGTGGTATTAGGAGGTGATAGAAGGCATACAATAAGTAGGCCTAGTTTCAAGAAAAGCTAGTCAAAAAGGCATTAGAGCTAGGCGAAGGTGAAATATTAGGTAACTTGTAGGTATAGTTATATGAGTGAGAAATTTATAGGTATTTACGAATGATTTTATGTCTTTGAATTATATAAGTTTGAACATGATTGGGTATAGGTTTAGGTGTAATCAAATTGTCTTAATGATCAATTAAAAAGTTGTAAATGGGTGATGACAAATGCAAAATAGATAAGATTGTCATTAATAATTTCCACTACACAATGAAATAAAAACTTTAATTTTAAAAAATATGGGAGATGCAAGATTTATAGCATTGAAAATAATAATTTTTAATCTTCATTTATGTACAACATTAAATATAAGATCTGATAGATAGTAGTTTGGAAGATCAAAAGAACACTATATAATGAGACAAAATGAAATATAAATTAGTAGATTACCATGATATCCATATAATATTATCACATGTGTGCAATTTCAATAATACATAGATTACCATGATAGGAATACAAAAAACTACATCTACAAACATAGTATCTAATGTTGGTTGAATGTCATATACGCATATACAATGCCAAAAATGTGTACATTGCCATATAGGCATACAAAAAAGTACATATCATGTAACAAATCCTATTAATAAAATAACCTCCCTCTCCTTGCCTTCCTTGAAGAAGACTCTCCTTAGGATGCCCTTCGAGTAAATGGAGACCCCTCTAATGCCTTGGATTGATCCAAGGTCTGACTATGGGTCCTAAGCTCATAGCTTGATTGTAGCTAAACCTATTGATCCAAAACTCAAAAGCTTTAGTTGAAAGATAATTCAAGAAACAAGAACAGCACAATAACAATAATTTTATCTCTAAGAAGAGATGTTTTATTCATCAAATTTGTAGACCCAAACATATGCCTATCTCTAAGAAGAGATGTTTGATTTCCATTTTAGGTTACATATTAATTTATACATGTTTTAAAGGTATGAGGAGGATGCAGAAGGTCACCAATCTTGAGGGAGATTAAGTGGTTCGAATTCCATGATTTACAACAATACATAATTTGAGGAATTACTATTTTTATAAACTTACTCTTTTTAGATTGCACTACTAAAATTGAAATTTGGGGCACTTCCATTTGTTTTTCAAGGGTAAAAACCCACCAAGAAGAGCCCATCTCACAACTTTACCCTCATTCTTAGCTTTCTAATGGTTCAAATGGGGAGTCAAAAAGAGATATGGTGTAAAATTTATGGCTCCCAGAAGTTCTGCCACCAATTAGGGTAGAACCATTGCCTGAATTGTCGCCTGAAATGTTGCTCAGATCACCTATTCAAATAAAATTATTATTACAAAATTAAAATAAAATAAATTAAAGAAATTTTTAAGAAATTAATTTTAATCTACAATAAAAAATAATTTAAACATGCACTTACTACAAGCTCGTGGTCCTACTCAATCTATTTTTAACACTCAAACAAGTCAATGGCAGGCTAAACTATTTGAATAGGCATCTAAAATATGGGAGAAACATGAGAAGTTGTCCTAATAATCATCTGAATGGGACTATAAGATGTTTTAGGATAACCCTGCATATATAATACATTCGTATAAGTTATATTTTCCCTAATTATTTAGTAAAATTATTAAAACAAGTCTATTTTTACAATTCAAAATTATAAGTTAATAGATACCTTTGTCATCACCTGTGCATATGCTTTTTTAGAAATAATGCTTATATATATCTTGGTTCAAGGAGAGGTAGGAGTGTCTACTTGAACCATCAACTGTTCATGTAAACAAGGTCTTAATTACTTTTATATAAAGTTTCAAATATATATGGCATGTTTTTTTGAATTTAGACCAATATATATATATATATATATATATATATATATATATATATATATATATATATATATATATATATATATATATATATATATATATATATATATGGTAACATATTTCAACATGCATATCATGAAAAGATAATGTAAACCAAGAATCATAGAAGTGTAACTTACATACAATGTGAAATGGCCAAGACTAGAAAGTATTTTTAATGATGGAGGTAATATATAAATTTTAATACATGTAGGAAGTGTGAGTGGAAGAGTAAGAGGTGGAAATAATAGTAGCACTTTGACAAGGCAAAGTTAGGGAGAGAAAAGGAATAAGAGACATATCAAGAACTTTGTCCTTACTTATAAATATTATTTAGATAAAGTAAAATACAAATATTTTTTTAGTAATTTTTTGATCAATATTATGGTGTTCATATCTCTATTTATATAATATTCAAGTTAGTAGTCTGTAGGTTCAAAGTGGTGAAACCCAAGTTTCAATACTCTGTCTTCAGGCATAGTAAAAAAGAGGATAACATAGTTATTTTAAAGTGTCATTATAAATGATTGAAATATGAGTAATGGAATAGGATATATATGAAATGAATGTAAACACATTTAAATTCCCAATACTATTGAGAAAATTCAAAATACACGGGAATAAGATACACAACCCAATTAGTGACAATTTTGAGTTTGCATAGTCAAAAAAAAATCCTTATAGGTTTCTTGAAAATAGAGTTGAGGCTTTAAGGTATTATGATTATTGTGAGATATTTATTTTCCATGTGTCTAATTTTTTTAATTTCTCTGAAATGAAGGTAAAGGGTCTTAAGGGCTTATTCTTTCCTATTTGTTGACATAGTTATACTGGAGGGGTACAAAAACTATGTAAAACTACATGTTAGGAGTTAGTTAGTATTGAGAAAGGAAAATTAATAGTTTGAGAATATGCATGGGGCAAGGTCATATCCATTTCAAGCCTTATAATATTTTATAAGGTTTATAAGGTCATTCTAGATCATTTATTATCCTCTCAAGTAGGTACATGACTGAGACAACACAAGTTAGGGTTTAGAACTAAAAAATGAGATAACAAGTGATCTAATAGATGAAAAGTCATTAAATTTTTTTGATAAGTGTATTTATATAGGAAGAATAGGTTTTTGAATGTTTAAAGTCAATTTGAGTCTATATGGTATAGTTTTATGGCTAGTAGCCTTTAATTAGGCTTAAGAGACCTAATTGGTCTTAAGGGGTGTTGAGTTAGGAGTTCTCCAAAGAGAGTTAAATTATGAAAGTCCCTACATGAGATATGTGATGTAAAATGGTATATAAATTTGGGTTTGTTTTATTTTTGAGCTTTTAAGTTTACTCAAAACAAGGAGGTTGCCTTAGAAAAGGGCTAGTAGAAGTAAGGTGTCAAAGAGGAAAGAAGAGTTGAGTGAAGAGTTGAAGCTTGGGGGTTGTGTGGAATGGTTGGATGCATGAAATGAGATGTAGTTGAGTATGCAGATGTTATTATTCGTATTTTGGAAAGACAAAATCAAATTATCATGTAGACATATTAAAACACATAAGAATATTGTAAAGAATAGAGCAAGGATAAAGAGAGAGAACATGAAAATAGAGTTTGAACTAAGGAGGTTGATGTTAAAAGGAAATATTATAGAGGTATTTGATTAGTAAAATGAATTCAAGTAGAGAAGGAAGATTAAGTGAGTACAAGGAGGATTAAGAGCCACTGAGTATGTAAGAGTGAATAAAAAAGACCCAATAAATGCAAAGTGATCAAAGAGATAAAGATGTTGAAGATAGAAGACAAAGGATAAGAAAATATCAAAGTTAGGTATTAGGTAGAGGTAAGTGTGTGTTTCCATACACATTAGGGAAGATTTTTAGAACCTATGAATCAAGATACTTGATAGATAAATTTAACTTAAATTTACAAGGCAAATACACATAGACTAAATGTATATAGAGCATAAAATTAACTCAAAATTTTACCTCTGTATATGAAAAAGGTGTCATCCTAACAGACTCAGATGCAATAATAGATGGGCCAACAACTAGATTCAAATATGTAAATAATGGTTACATCAAATCAAATGTTTTAAATGTAATTGTGATGATGAAGGCATCGTCACCTCCTACAACATAAAAAAAACATATATATTATCCAATTTATATGTAAAATTATTATTAGCTAGACTAAATTTGCAAATATAACTTAAATTTAACATGACATTTATATAAAATATACCTACATCTATGTAGTGGCTGGTATCTACACATCAAATGTGTATTCCAAAAACTCATCGCTCATAATAATATTATCCAATCCCTCTGAACCACTAATTTCATCATCATCAAAAGGTCCAGTGCATATATCTCCATAAGAACTAAAAAGTTGGGGGTCAGATATGCACATTAGGTGGCATATCTCTAGCATCAATCTGTGAGATCCTACTCATATGTTAAAAGAGTATATTAGTGAGAAAACTAAGAGCATGTAAAGTGTCTATCTCTATGACTTGATAAACTACAAAAGGGATCTCAGGATCAAATGGATTGTGGATATAGATCATCATAGGCCGATTAGGCACATGATGTGCACCTAGTTGATCTTGCATAGATCCTTTCCCTCAACCTTGAAACTCACTAAAATCAAAATAGTTCATAATCTCATTGAAGACATACTCAAAATAGAGTTTCCTCAAAAAATACAATAGGAACTCATGGTTGTTACATGGTGGATAATCAAACATCATCCACCATCGATCCCAAAAATTGGTTATGATTAAGTTTTGTTGGAAATGATGGATTGGAAAAGGTTTAGAGGTTATAAGAAATGGGGCATTGGTGGTTGGGCCAATGAATAAGGCACAAATGGAGTATTTTTATATTTCTTTGTTCTTGACCTCAAGTGTTGAAAAATTATTAGCATAATAAGCCTAGAATTATCATGAAATGAAGTCTATCTATCAATTTGATTAATTATAGAGTTAATTTGACCTAATAATGTCTCTAGGGAATTGGATATATGGGTGTAGTGGTTCTTCAATTTCAATTTTATTTCTAATAATGTTGTCAATTACAATCTCTTGACTACCTAGGGGCTTTTGTGGAACTATAGGAGGGTTAGGTGAAGGGTAGGATGAGGAACAAGAGGGTTTTATGGAGGGTTTGGAGGAGGAATAAGAAGTTTATATGGAGGGTTAGGAGGGTTAGTAGGACAGGTTGTTCAAAACAAAAAAAATACAACTAAAAATTACTAAAAATTAAGGTTAAAAAATGAAATCATTGAAAAATTTGGGTTATTAAGTGTAGATTTCTAGCACTTACCTCTTATACATGTAGACATCATTGATTAGCATCTTCTTGGGATGAAATTAGGAAATTTATATCAAGCTTTTGTCTCTCTCACATAAAACACAATCTTGGAAGGTGAGGATAGCAAAGGAAAGTTGAATGTTGGTTTTTATTTTTTTTGTAACATAGTTAATACGATCACATTTTTAATTTGATTACATTATTAGAAAAAAAATAATGTAATTGTGTTATGGATCTTTAATTACCGATCCATAATTTAAATAATGTGATCATGTTAATTAAATACTATGATCATGTTATTAACATAATCACATTACCAAAAATGTCCACAAAATTATCTGAAAACTTTAAGCACTTACCCTTTTAAAATAACTTTTAGAACCCATGAATTCCATTATGAGTTTATGGTCATGCATTTTGGCCTCATAAATGCACCATCTACATTTTTAGAGTTTGATGAATACTATTTTTCAACACTTTTTAAGGAAGTTTGTATTGGTTTTTTGATGACATAAAAATCTACAATAAAAATTGAAAAGAACATTTAAAGCATGTGAAACATGTACTATTAGTTATAGAACAACATATTTTTTTTTGCAAAACCTTCCAAATGTGATTTATGATTTGATGAGGTGGATTACTTGGGTCATATTATTTCACATGAAGTCAAATTCAACCTTAAAATGATCAAATCTATGATGGTGTGGCAAGTTCCAAATACCCTCAAGAACCTTCATGAATTTTTGAGGATAATACAGTACTATCATAGATTTGTAAAAAAATTATGGTAGCATATCAAATACACTCATATCCTTGTTGAATAAATATTTCCTCCATTGGACTAAACTAACTACCAAGGCATTTGAGAAGATAAAACAATCTATGCACCACTTTAATTTTGACAACCCCTATTTTTTCTTAAATATTTGTTGTTAAATATGATGCATTGAGGTATGGTATGGGGGAATTAATCATGTAATAATGAATACCCATTACATTAAAGAGTCATCAACTTAAGGTAAAAAAAACTCAAGCCAATCTATGAGAAATAGATGATGAATATTCTATATGTAGTTAAGCAATGAAGACTTTATCTGATATATAAACACTTTGAGGTAAAAAATACTCATGATAGTCTAAAATGATTTTTGGAATAATAATTATCATAAAAAAAGCAATAAAAATGGGTGACAAAAATGTTTGGATATGAATTTTAAATAGTATATATGAAAAGAAAATATAATGTGGTATCATATGTAATTTCTAGTAGTGGTGAACCAATTGATGCATAGTTATGTGCAATGACCATTTGAAAAGTAGATTGGTTATAAAAAAATAAGATAAAAATGGGATAACTACATGGATACACTAAACCCAA